>JAQQPU010025589.1:1798-11949 GCA_029168905.1 Artemia sp. Kazakhstan ARC1039 | reverse complement strand
CATCCAATCAATATTTCAGATAGCCATTATATTCAACATAGTTGAAAGTTCTGGAAATTTGATCTTTAAGGAAGAAAGCTCCACCCCTCCCACAGCCCTCAGGGCAAAGGTTGTAAGTTATGCCCTAGGGGCATATAAGGTTTTTATTGAAAGCGTCAAAACTTCAAAAGGGCTAATTAAATTGAAAACTGAAAGGGCTAGTACCTTTTTTAACAGTTGAAAGTGATTTGAGAGCGACTAACGGCCCTCTAACACCCACCATTTTCCCAAACACATCTAATCAAAATTTTGAGATATCCATTTTGTTCAACGTAGTTGAAAGTTCTTGAAATTAGGTCTTTTGGGATGGTAGCCCCCTCAGAGCCCTCAGTCCAAGGGTTGTAAGTTATGCCTTGTGGGCATATAAAGTTTATATAGAAAGTTGTTATAGAAATTTCAAAAATGGCTCATTTGATTGGAAATTGAAATTGCCCTTTTTAATAGTCGAAAATGAGTGGAGAGTAATTAACCCCCCTCTTACGCCCACCATTTCCCCCAAATCATTCGATCAAAGTTTAGAGATAGCCATTTTGTTCAACGTAGTTGAAAGTTCTGGAAATTATGTATTTAAGGATGACAAACCCCCCAGAGCCCCAAGGGCAAAGGTTGTAAGTTCTGCCCTGGGGGCATATAAGCTTTTTATAGGTAGCGTTATCGTAAAACTTCAAAAGGAGCTCATTCAATCCAAAATTGAGAAGGCTAGTGCCCTTTGTAATAGTCGAAAGTGATTGGAGGGTAATTAACCCCCCTCTCACACCCACCATTCCTCCAAACACATCCATTCAAAATTTTTAGATAGCCATTTTGTTCAAAATAGTAGAAAATTCTAGAAATTAGGTCTTTGAGAATGAGCCCCCCCCTCCATTAGTAATAATTATACTGTGCCCTCAAATCCCTTTCGACTATTAAAAAGGGCATCAGCCCTTTCTATTTTCAATCAAATGAGCCCTTTTCGAAGTACCCGCGATAACTCCTTTGATACGAAGTGCCCTGGCCTAAACAACAACAACAAAAAATTGTAAAAAATGTAATTAAATGAGCCATTAGTAATAATTGTACGTAACTTACGAATTAACTTACGTAACGAACTTCTATATTCATATATTTTAATACGTATATTAGAGGGTTTGCCCCTAGTTAATACCTTGCTCTTTAAGCTAAAGTTCGAATTTTGTCCCAATTCTTTAAAAATGACCCCTTGCTCACAAAGGCCGTTAATTAGAATAAATAGCCCTTATGAAAGTACAAAAAAATCTTTGGCTTAAAGAGCGAGGTATTGACTAGGGGGTGAACCCAATCATATACGTAGTGTTTTCTGTCCGTTTTAAGTTTTGATGTTGCTCCTTACTTTCAGTTGAAAAGTTTGTTTTTTTATTTCATTTCTGAATCTTTTTCTTTTTTAATGAGGGGAAATCCGGCGCCCCTTCATAGCAATGATCCTTCCACAATGAAAACTTCCTTCATGGAAAGATCTTCCCATATAGCCCCCCCCCTCCCCACCTACCAGAAAAAATCCCGCTGAAAACGTCTATATACTTCCCAATAACCAATACTATATGTTAACATGGGATAAAGTTCATAACTTTCAGCCCCCCCGGGGACTTCGGGGGATTAAATCATCCTAAAAGACATAATTATCATATATTCGATCATGCTGAACAAAATGGGTATCTCAAAATTTTGATCGGGTGACTTTGGGGAAAAAATGAGCGTGGGAGGGGGCCCAGTTGCCCTTCCTTTTTTTGGTTACTTAAAAAGTGCACTAGAACTTTTAATTTCCGTTCCAATGAGCCCTCCCACGATATTCTAGGACCACTGGGTCGATACAATCACCCCTGGGGAAAAAAACACACAAAAAAAATAAACACGCATCCGTGATCTTTCTTCTGGCAAAAAATTCAAAATTCCACATTTTTGTAGAAAGGTGCTTGAAACCTCTACAGTAGGGTTAACTTTTGATATGTAAGACTATACTTGATGAAACCTATATATTTGAAATCAGCATTAAAATCTGATTCTTTTGATGTATCTATTGATATCAAAATTCTGTTTTTTAGAGTTTCGGTTACCATTGAGCCGGGTCGCTCCTTACTTACAGTTCGTTACAACGAACTGTTTGATAAAGGGGATTGTGTTGGCTATCTCAATATAATAACCATCGCTCTGTTAGATGTAATATTGATAGAGATTGTCTCTGATCAAACTTGATATTTTAAAAACTAATATTGGGCGAAATTCAATATCGATATATCGGAGCAAATATCGATATCGGATATTGAAACAAATATCGATATCGAATATCGAAATGTAAATACTGATATCGAAAACGATATTCGCAAAATTTTGAGTATTTTCGGCTTTTTCTGCTATCTACCGGTGAACGTCTTCAGAAAAGATCCAAAGTGAGAAATTCTTTCGAAAATGGCCGAGAAGTAGAACAATTATGTATTCAATCCATTGACTCATACATGCTAATTCATAGCATATATACCTGTATATATAAGTTGGCATAGCCTGTTCTCAAACAAAAATACGTTTAGTAACGATGGACTTTCAAATGTTGCTGATGGCCTCCGAAGAGCTTGGCTGCATCAAATGCCTTCTAGGTGTATAGGTCTTGCTCAGATCACATCCGTCACGATTCTCACATGTCTTGATCCGCCTTTCATGAAAATATATATTTCCCCTGACGATCTTCTCCAAGTTGAGAGTAAAATAGAGAGATATGGATTTGGCCTTTCTGACTGCTGAATTTATATCAAAAGATGTGAGTGCCAAGACAGTATCAAGCTAGTTTGTGGGGAGTGCATGACAAAGTTTCAGTAGGCAGTTCAATGCATGTTTTGCCAGCAGCAAAATCTATAAAGGCTCTGCAGATTTTCAATAGGGAGTCTATGGTTCGAAGAAAAACTATTCCTCTTAAGCAGTGGAAGTCTCGTAATATGGGTCTCAGAAAATGTAAACTGGGTGATCTTGAAATTAATGTCCATGCCCGCCACCATTGTCCCTTCTGAGAGCGTTTTCCAAGACTTAACAAGTTAGTCAAACAAGTTGTGCTAATAACCCGCAAGTAAGGAGTAACTCGGCCCAATAGTAACCGAAAATCTAAAAAATTGGATTTTCGCAACAATATATACATCAAAAGAATTGCCTTTTTATGCTGGTTCCAAATATATATATTTCATTAAGTTTAATGTACCCATCAAAAGCTACGAGCCTGAAAAAATTTGTGCGGTTTCCGAGAAAGGGGAGGCACCTCCCCAAGGAATCTAAATGAAAAGTACGTCATCAGATTCATCATATTATGGACCCCTCACTGTAAGGGTTTCAACCTACCAGCTGCAAAAATCAGGAATTTTGTATTTTTTGTTAGCAGAAAGATCACGAATGCGTGTTTATTTATTTATTATTATTATTTTTTGTCTTTTTTCTCCAGGTTGATCGTACCGAACTAATGGTAGGGGATATGGCTCGTTCTAACGATAATTAAAAGTTCTAGTTCCCTTTTAAAGTGACAAAAAATATTAGAGGGCAACTAGCCCCCCTCCCACGCACTTTCTTCCCTGAAATCGTCCAGTCAGAATTTCAAGATGTTCATTTTCTTCACCATAACTGAAAAATAAAATAACTGTGCCTCTGGGGATGACATGGTCCCCACAACCTGTGGGTTAGGGTTGTAAGTTATGAATTTTGCCTATTGTTTACGTGTAATATTTTTGATTTGTAAGTAAATATACATTTTTCGGGGAGGGAGAACTTCCTGCGGGGAGATTTTCCACGAGGAGAATTTTCCATGGATAGAGAAGTTGCTGGAGATGAACTTACAAGGGGGGATATTACATGGGAGAATTTGTCAGCATTTCTATACGAAATTTATCCTATTTTCTCTTTGCCAATTCAATTTTTCATGTAGAGATGTTCCGGGGAAATTGTCGTGACCCCCATAGTACCTGGGAGAAGGGCTATAAGTTATGGATTTTGCCTATTGTTTATATATAGTATTCGATATTTGGAAGTAAACAGACCTTTTTTTAGTGAAAGAGAATTTTCCGCGGGGAAATTTTTCACGAGGAAATTTTCCATCGTCAGATAAGTTTCGGGAGATGAACTTACAAAGGCAAATATTACACGGGAGAATTTATCAGAGCTCCTATACGAAATTTATCTTACTTTCTCTTTGCCAATTCAGTTTTACATCTAGAAATGTTCGGAAATTGTCCGGGCAAAATTTTCAGAGAGGTTAAAATTATCTGGGTTTTTGTTCCATGGAAGGGAGGGATTTCCAAAAGGAGAAATTCTCCATGGGGAAGTTTTCTATGGGAGAATTTCTTCATGGTGAAATTTTCCGCAGGATCCTCCATGGGGATCTTCCGTGGGAGAAACTTTCCATTTAGAGTATAGAATTTCCAGGAAAAACTTCTTATCGAGGGCTTTTCTGGCACGATTTGAAAAAAGATTAAAAATTAAACGAAAAATAGGTTTTTTTTTTAATGAAAGTAGGCTAAAGAGAATTTCCTAGATGAAATTGTCCGTAAGAAACTTTCTGTGTGAAATTTTTAGCAGGGATGGATTTGTCAGGGAGGAGGGAGATTTAACGCAGGAGGAAATTTCCATTGATGAGAAAGGCAGATTTACCGGCATTATTTGATGAACATCAGAAATTAAATAAAAAATATCAACTATAACAAGGGAGGAATGTTAAAACTTCAAACAAAAAGAAATCATACCGCACATAAGGGGAGATGTCCCCTCCTCAATACCTCACTCTGTACGCACAAGTTTGACTTTTTGTCCAAATTCTTAAGAACAACTCCTGAAACATAAGGGCTATTTAATTGTATAAGAATCCTTTTTAAAATACTAGAAAAAACATATATGAGGGGCCTCCTCTCATATACGGAAATAATTTCTGTTCGTTTAAAATTTCGCTGCTGAGCCTTAATTTCATTTGATTTTTTTTTTTTTTTTTTTTTTTTTTTTTTTTTTTTTTTTTTTTTTTAATCCCTGAAAGGTAGAACCAATTATCTGGGGAAAATATTGACATGTTGCTGATGTTGAACAGCCAAAAGTAGTCAGTAGCTTATCTTTCTTTATCCTGTGCCCGAGTAATTTCAAATCTGGATTTCTATGACACTCTTTTATGTAATCGAAGTTTGTTTTTATTGTTAGATTTTACATTATTCAAAGTTTGAAAAAATTGTTCAAAATAGACTTTAATGACAGTTTTTATTTAACTTTGGCAAAGCCAAGAGTTAATCTGAATAAAAAAAATTAATCAGAAATATCGAAATCGATATATCGAATATCGAAAGTAAAAATATAGAAATATCCTTATATCGTTTAATCAAATTATCGCCCAACACTAGAGTACACCCGACTTTCCCTTTTTTGTTATTCAAATTTCTGTAAAAGGGATATAAACGCTTTTATTTTTTTGAAAATAGGCTTTGAAAAATATGTTACGAGATAAATTTTATAAATAACATTTCTACTTCAAATTATATTTTCATAATCGTTTGACTCGTTACAGTAATGAAAAGTATATTTTGTGTAAACTAAAGTAATATCGATATAATAGATACTAAGACAGATGGTATAAAGCGACCAATCCCTCCATATTATGGTGCTATAAAGTGATCAAACATGTTATATTTGGTACTAGGGGCGAGATTGTGTAATGTAAGCACACGGGTTTCTGAGGCAACACCCATTTTTTGGAGTCAATCAGAGATGTTTCTACTAACGTTACTCCATATACGGTAACTTGATTAGTAATTGGATTCAAATAAAAGAGGTGATTTTCATCATAGTTCATATTAGTAAGAGAATAGAATTCAGAGAGAGAATTGTTTATTTGAGACGATATTAGTACAGAAAATGAGTGGAACATTTACGCTATTGGAGCTTGATGGTGGAGTCGGTGGCAGCAATGATACAAGGGTGAGAGTACCAAACGTGGCTGTGGATATAACACGAGGATGTAGACTAAGCCTTGAATGGGATGATATGTATGCTAGATACGTGATATCATTGAACAAATTTAAATTGGAGGAGCAATTTTGCTTTGCTGCGAAACTGAACATTGTGCATATAAATAGACTTCAGGCGGCATTAGATTCACTGGTGAAATATATTGATGAAAACAAATCGAATCCGTGATTATTATTGTTGTAATTATGCTCAATAAAACTGTTTCTAAATCGAAAATATTTTTCTTTCTATAGGCTAGCGTATGTTTTTTAGAGTAGAAAAAAGAATCCTGCTTAGTCTGAAGTTGGTTGTGAGAGTGTTAGGACTCTAAAAAATGGATAGATTTGAGAAAGAACAAATCATGGAGAATCTTATGTTTATGGAAAAACGTTTGATTCTAGATGATGATTTTCTAGAGTTATCTATTCAAAGGAAGATATTTTCTCAGGGAATGCTTATCGATATAATGAAAACTGATTCTCCATCATTAGACTATTGCATGAAGCTTTTACGTTGTGGACCAAAGGCATTTACACAATTTATTGACATATTAATCAAAACAGGACAGAATGATATTGTGGATATGCTTTTAAACACTAGCTTAGAAATTTAGTTCAAGTTCAAGTATAATTTACTCCTCTCTCTCTCTCTCCCACTCAATTTGTTGATCGTAGCTCAGTTTCATTTTGGCGGTGAGAGATTCAACACATGAAAAAATGTTCCGTACATGTCCACTATGCATGTATACACTGGGCAGCTGGTCATCATGTGAGAATTGCACAATTATTGATGAGTATGATGAAAAGTGCAGATTATGCAACCCGTGTAAATTCCATAGAGGATATGCTGTACAAATTAAAGGTTGTAATTCTTGTCTTGAAGGGGTGTGTGACTCTCAAGAACACCTATACTCGAATTGCCACTATGATAAATGTAATCAGTGGGAGAATACTTATCCTGGTGTGATTGGAAAGAATCCTAAGCGTGATTTTAGTTTATTGCCAAGAGATTGGTATCGTCGTGGCTTTAGATTGTTTTGGGAGGAGGAGCCAGGTCAGCGATTCAACTGTTGGAATAACAAAAGAATTTGGTTTCTAGGTCATCGTTGTGAAGACAATGGCTACTATGATTATAAGCCCACTGATTTTTATTTGGCTATGACAGAATGTGATTCGCCACCTGAGGGCACTGTTTGTGACATTGCTTCAAATAAGCAAGTTGAAAAATGCGAATTCTATTATTAACTATACAAAGAGATATGATACGAGTGAAGTTACACTCTACTGTAGAAAATGTGACCCTGACATTGCAGCACATCATGATCAGTATACTGTGAATTCTGATAGTCTACCTGCATTAGTCGTTCTCGACAAATACCTATACCTAGTAGAAGATGAAATCTAAAGAGTAGAAAAGTCGTTTTTATCATAAATATACACTATTTTTATTAATAAACAATTTCACATACATTTTTAGAACATTTTATTCGTAGGGCACTAAAATCAATATTAAACACGCTTGTAAGTATATTTTCCACTAGAAAGTCATTCAATCGAGGAAGGTCAACGTAAATGTTGAGAAACTGCTTGTAGGTATAGCCACGACATCTCAACATGAACAAGAGTAATGAATGAAAGCCACATGTCTTGGTCGTCAAATCCTGTACTCTCCTTTGATTTTGAATAATAGTTTTCCCACTGCTCTCAATAAAGTTGCTGATGTGTGGAGTGTAGAATTCGTATGATTGGCCAAGAGGATCAAAAAATTCAATATTCTTCGCTGTTTGAAAGATGCATAGCCAGTGGCCTGTCTTCAAAGTCGATGTACTGCTATTAACAATGATTAGGGTGTTGTTAACACTTGGAATTTTTCAATGAAGTCCGATGGTATGCAGTAGGACTTGTACTGGGACATGTATGGATCCATATTAAATACGCTGATTATTTAGTTTGTGTTCATGGTGCTAGGTCTAGTAGAACACTGCCGTCGGGTGTGATTTCCCAATAAGTTTCAAATTGACTCAATGATATTAGCGTGATACTCTCAGTCAAAACATCAGCAAATGTGCACTCTAAACGTACATTCTCCATTCATACTATACTCATATCCTGGGTCCCCGACAGGTCCAAAACAATTACACCATGATTTTTTGAAAATATTGAATCGGTTATTCCATTTTCAAATAGTTGGGAGTCATGATCTAGGGATTGCATGGTCAACTCATACACAGTTCTATAGGATTTTTTTTTATCAAATGATAGAGTGTACAATGGAATACCATTCACTTTGCACACAAGGCTAGATAGACCAAAAAAATTAAAATCGTGGGGGGATGCAGTCCAGGACCCAACGGCACTGTCACTCTTCACAAAGGCCAAAGCAAGTTTTGATGGGACTTCTCCATTGATAAATGATGAATCGGTATAACTGCGAGACCCAGTGGCAATGAGACGTTGATTGGTGATCGTATGGGGGACGAGAAGTCTAATGTTGATGCCATTGGCTCTTAGCTTTTCCACTGCCAATGCAACAGAGCTGATAACCTGTTGTTTTCAAACATGAAGAATTGCCGAAGTGATAATGACATTTGCATCGGGTGCTGCAGGAAGTGTTTTTCTCAAAAATGAAATTCGACGGGGCTAGTTGCGACTTTATGTCTATCTTGACAATGGGGGGTAACCATTGGGATATATTGAATATCTCATGATTTAATTTTCCAACTAAATGATACTCCTGGGTCACTGTAGTAGTTAACTCACCGTTAGTATCAACACATGATCCATATTCATAACCCAATGACTGTCATCTCAACTCCTTATATGCCTTTGGTGTCATCATTATAAATTGTATGTAGCTTGCATAGTTGGATAAATTATTGCTAGTGCTCACCAATGTTCCATTAATAAGTACATTAATTTGTTTGAACAGATTGTGTAGAATACAGTTTTCATAGGACAAACCATCGGCAGCAGTTGGAGTTGTATTATCTGACTTTTTCTTCACTGCAACATTTAAATCAATAAATGTTGATGACAAATCAATGAGATAGTCTTCATTAGAAAATATCTGAAAGTGTATATTTTCCGAGAGGGACTGTTGAGGATGAAATTGTTCATAGTATCCATACTTGACACTGAAATCAACATTTTCAGCATTGAATAGATTCAACGAGGAACTGATTGATGGTTGTGATTCCTTGTGGGGGAGATAAGTTATCTTAAGAGAAGAAATCCTTCTTTGATCTAACAATCTTTTTCTCTTTCCTCTTATTGATCTTCTTAGTTTTATTCCTCAAAGTACTTGTTGAAGTCCTTCGCTTCCCGCCTCGGTAGAGACTGATGAGTGACTGAAGCGCACGCATCCTTTTTATTCCCTTCCAATTTTGCTGAGATTTTAATGGCTCACCAACGGCTCTTGCTGAAGATCTAATATTTTCCTTAACATTCTCGTTGAAATTTTTACCCAGCCCCCAGTCCTGTAGTGTTGAGGCAGCAAAATTTGATGCAGCAGGTTCAAGATATTTTCTGGCAAGGGGTAGTACAGAACGAAATAGCCTAGAAAACCAACTACCAAGACCATAGCCAGACATTGTAGTACGCCCTTTGTAGTAGTCCAAACCATGAGCAATTTGACGTGGACTCAGAGCACCAACATAGCAATTGATATCAGGACAGACAAATGGAATTCTTCTATTGTTCATTTTATGCAGTGATGACGACGATGGGTCGAAAATGACATGTATTTACAGCTAAACCTTTTGTTATTGCTAGAGGAACACCCAATTCACTTCTTAGTGTTAACTGACAGAGTTCCAAATGCGAAGTGTTTACAGGAACATACTGAAGATGCTTTATATTATAGTGATGGACATGTTCAGGGGTTGTTTTTCGTTCAAGAAGACGTAGGAGAGGGACATTTGAATTACCAACTCTCGATGCTTCCACAAAGGATGCACACAGAAATATACAAGAGTCCGAGGCGAGACCAGCTGGATAATCAGCAAAAATAACTTGATCCATCCCGTTAACAGTGCCTGCGTTTTTCCCATTGATTATATTCTGTTTAAAGCCAAGATAATCTCTCAGATTATCATTCAGATGAATCATTTCAGTGTCAACAGGTGAGGTAATGTAAATCCTATC
>JAQQPU010025587.1:0-11951 GCA_029168905.1 Artemia sp. Kazakhstan ARC1039 | reverse complement strand
TTTTCTACGGGATCCTATTATTCGATATCTGAAATAAACATAATATGCATTGTGTGTCTTGTAGTTTTACAATGGAGTATATGTATGTATTTCCAAGAAAAGCCGTCAGGCCATAGGAAAAATACAGAACATATACATATTAAAAACTAACAAAAAAAACAAATAAATAAAAAATAAAAACGTACTTATATATGAATATTCACGAAAAAATTTATAAAGAGATAAATCTTTCACGATATATCAGCCCTTCATGAACATACTTAGCCAGATTTCTTAATGTCATTTTAACTCGTGATCCTATAATCCCTTCCACCCACCTTCTATGTGCCAACACTAACGAAAAACACTCATTTCTCTGATCCGCAAATTCCTTACCATTCCCCAAAAAATGAAAAATATCCTCATCATCTTTCCCACACATCGGACAAGGTACTGTGTTAACACTTTGACCCCTAAATTCAAATTTAAGTGTTACGGTATCAAAGAGACCTACTTGTGCTGTGTCTTCGCTTCAGGCATGCGACGCCACCTTTTTTCCAAATGTTTTTCTTCTTCTGGCTGTTCTTGCGACGTTACCTGTTAGCACTGCTACTCCGGAAAGAAGTTTATCAACGCTCAGAAGGCTCAAAACATGGCTGAGAAATTCAACAGGAGAAGAACGATTGAGTGGCTTAGCCCTCCTTGTAGTCCATAGGGACGTTGACATCTGTCCCGACAAGGTCATCGACATTTTTGCAGGGAAGAAAAATCGTCGCCTGGATTTCGTTTTATAGATAATCCCCCTTACTTTTAGCTAAAAAAAAATATATATATAGACTACTTCTACTATTTGGCTTCTTTTTGCGTTAACTGTTTTTGCTGTCTCAAAAAAAAAATAAAAAAAAAAAAAAAAAAAAATCGCTTGTAGTATTTAACTGTATGTAAATACTTGTCTTGTTTTTGCGTTACTAAAGAAAAGAAAAGAAAAAAAATTCCCCTTCAAGATACGAAAGTATGCCTAGTGAACGCGTCCTCGTTCGCAAGGGGTGGACTAATAGTCTCGAGCTAATGTTATGTTGCTCGAGGATGTTAGACAAAGTCAACGGGAAAAAAATTGGATGCCTCCCCCCGAACAATCTTGGATACGGCCCTGCTCCATTTTTATAAAGCAAATGCTTTGAATATTGAGTGTTTAAATGTTTGATGTTATGAGATTTGTTTCATAATTTCCCTCCTACATGCCATGGAGCCTTTTTGAGGATTAGTAGATTGTTATGTAATTATTGTACTGCTGTATGGATAATAAATATATCAAATGTACATATAATGACCCTTATTCCTTAAAGTTTCAATATATTTTTATTTATTAAAGTAAAAAAAGTGATAACGTTTAAAATGTATTTTTTTTATTAAAGTGCTAATTATGTTCTGGTTTTAAGAAGGTATGGAGGTTTAGAGGGGGAAGGGGTTTTCCTGGTATGATTTGAAAAACAATCAGATATTAAAATGAAAAACAAGTTTTTTCAACTGAAGTTAAACAGCAACATGAAAAATTAAAACGATCAGAAATTATTCCACATATGACGGGGGCTGTCCCTTCCCCAACCCTAGCTCTTTAAGCTAAAGTTTGACTTTTTGTTACAATTGTTGATAAAAAAAAACTGCTTAAACAGAAGGCCCTTTGAATTTCAATGAGACGCATTTTTAATGACCTTAATACTATAGTGTCAAGAGCGAGGGTTGAGGAAGGGACAGCCACTCCCCCCCCCCCCCCCTCACATACGGATAATTTCCGTTCGTTTTATGTTTTTACTTTGCCCTTACTTTCAATTGTTGTGAAAGTAAGAATGAACAACAATCAAACTTGTCGTTTTATTGACTGAATAAATCAGGTACAGGATAGACTCCTGTAACTGCTGTTGGCATTCTGAAATTACCAAAAAATTGCCGAGCCGTGTTACCGTGATTAAAGTTTCCTCATCAGGAATTCAGAACATCAACAAAAAATTTAGCTAAGCTATACATTGCTGATGAATTTTCTTTTTTCTTTTATCTATCATAACTTTGAGACTTCCTCTAGCCTGCTATTGTTTAGTTAGTAACCTGTAAGAAATGAGCAAAACAAATTCAAAAACGAGGATAAGATGGTTTTGTGTGACTAAATTAATGATTATAGTCGCATATTTCAGTGTTTAAGAGCATTTGCCAAGTTTAATCTGAGAGTCACTGAGAATTTCAGAGAAATCTTGCAGTTTTTAAGTGGCACATCCTTGCTGCTAATGCTAAATAAAAAAGTTCATAAATCTCTCTATTACTGCTTCTCTTGTACGCTATTGTAATCAGCTCTCAGTGGGAAAGAGTGAGAAGCACCTTCTTTCCAGGAAAAAGAGTTTAAATCTAAAGGACTGGGGCTTGTGACTCGAGGTGAATCGTGTGACGCATATATTTTCCCTTTTTTGAAGATAAAAGGTCCATTAGCAGATAAATAAAACAATTGAGCTATTTAAGAAGGGCCTAGACGTATTCCCCTGAAAAATCCCCTCCGGTGTATTCCCACTTGCGGAAAAAGTCCCCCGTGGACCCCCGCCCCCTCGCAAACGAAAATTCCCCATGAAAAATTTTCCCCACGGAAATTCCCTCCAGATAATTCTGGAGGGAATTATTGCTTTTTCCCCAGATGGGAACAGTACAATGCCGTCAGGACTAGCAGCCAAAAATGTGAAACGTTTGTGGATACGTAAGCCATCGGGACTAATTTTGCAGTCTAACTTTATCTCAGAAGACGACTTTGCCTTCGGTTCATGGATCCGACTGAATTCCATTGCTTTGAATTTTTATTCTTTAGGATACAGAAGTTGTATCACTACTGTTGCTACTGCCTTTTTTTATTTTTATGAAATAAAACAAGTTCTGTTAATTGGAAGTAAGGAGCAATATTGAAACTTAAAACAAACAGAAATTATTCCGTATATGAAAAGCAAGGCCTCAACGCCTTGCTCTTTTCGCTAAAGTGTGTTATTCTTCTAATAAATAAAGTTGTGAGAAAGAGTCAAACTTTACCGTTTTGCATTACTTGTAGCATTGGTTTAAGAATGAAAAGAAAAAACAAAGAATGAATTTACAACGGTAACCCAGTTAAAAATAAGTTTTATTTGAACAATGCCATACCATGATGACTTTAGATTATGAAATTTGACGCTTTGCATTGATATTTAAATTCCAAAGTTTTATCATTTGTTTCTGAAAGTAAAAGGACGTGGTAGACATGAATGCAGACTTGCAGCTAAATTAAATATAATTAATTCCCTTTTTTCACATATGTTTATTGATATTGGTTTGATTTTATTGTCTGTAGCACTGAGGAGCTCATTAAGGAGATAATTAAACACAAGTTTTTAAAATTTTGACCCGTTTTTAGAAAAAAAAAATAATCAAATGTTTAAACTACTAAAACTAAAATAATTACTTGCTAGTTTATTTTCCTTGATAGGTATGTCTTGATTTTCTGATTCTTAAATTCACTTCATAATATGCACGATTTCGCCAAAAAATCCGGCTCACCGAGTTTTTTCTGCTTTCGCAATTACCAATAATACAAATTTATACCATTTTTCAGTGATCGAGAGATCCACACTAATCCACTAATGTCAAACTAAATGGGAGAACCTGTTTGCACGCGCCGAGAATGAAGTGCCAAAAATCATCAGTCGTGATCTTACTGTTATACAATATATATACAGAGAATATCTATAATATGTGAATTATAGAAAATATATTCAGTTACATTCCTTGGCGAGAGTAAATAGAAAAAACAAGTTCTTTCAACTGGAAGTAAGGAGCAACATTAAAGCTTGAAACGGACAGACATAATTATGAATATGAAGGAGATTCCCTCTCCTCAACCCCTCGTTCTTTACGCTAAAGTTTTTTAGTTCTTTAAAAAAAACTTCTTTAGTTCTTTAAAGACACAACCCCCAGGGCCCTGGGATTGGCGTTTTAAGTTATACTCTGGGGGTATATATGGTTCTTATCGAAAGGATGCTCATATAAACTTCAGAGAGGGTTCATTTGATTGAATACAGAAAGTTCTAGCTCACTTCTAAAGATTCAAAAGAGAATGAATGGCAATTAAACCTCCACCACGCCCTTTTTTCCCCAAACCCATTTGATAAAAATTTGAGATAGCCAGTATGTTAAAAATAGCTCAAACATCAGATAATAAAAACTCCGAGGTTCACACAAACCAATTTTTTCGCTTTGATATTGTTACTTTGATACCAGTTTGGATACTTTGATGAACATTTGATTTTTTTCAGTTTGATATTGAAAAAAAAAAAAATTTAAACTTGAAACTTTTCGCAATAAAAAAAACAAAAAGTAACAAAAAAACCTTCTGAAAAAAAAGTTTTTCAAAGAAAAGAAAAAGACATTTTAAAATTAGGCGCAGCAGATACAAATGTCGTTTAAAATTCAAACTCGAAACGACCAGAAACTCTTATTAAAGAATAAATGAAATCGAAAACGAACAGAAATTAAATATACACTCATAATAAGAAAACAAAATAAGTAATAATATACTTGAATAAATACATCTTAAAGTGAGCAATGATTAGATTGAATATGACAATCAAGATTTAAATGAAAAAAAATGTTTTGCTATTGACGTATTAATGAAACTTAAAACGAACAGAAATTAAATAAACAATCAATACAAATAAACATATAATAGATAGTAATGTAAATGAATAAATAAATCTTAAAACGAGTGAAACTTCAATTGAATATGCAATTCAATATTGAAACGAGCAAAAATCACAACAAACAAGAGTTTGGGTATCGCCTCCTTATCTCACTATAAGTCTAAAACTTACTGCGTCATTGGCGCTTTACTGAAAACTATATGCGTCTTGACGAGTCTTGGAAAGTATAAACAACATCAAATTTAATATTTGATGTATAAAGATATTAATTATTGAAAGGTCCATCAGTTCAAGAATTTATTTGACTATAATTTATTTTTATTTTCAATGCTGCAAGAACTGGAAAAGAAAATATTGATAATATAATTCGTTTTCAGCAAAGCGCCAATGACACAGTAGACTTTTGGTTTTAACAGTTAAGGAAGGGGGCAGTATCCAAACTCATGTTTGCAGTGAACTATATTCGTCTTGAACAAATTTAGAAAGAATTATTAAAATAAACTTAATATTTGATATATAATGATATTAATTGCTGAAAGTTCATCAGTTAAAAAATTTACTATAATTTTAATGTTTATGTTCAATATTAAGTAAAAAGAAAATATTTGTAATAAAATTGGTTTTTAGTAAAGCGCCCGAACCAAATAAAATTGGTTTTCAGTAAAGCCCCAGAGTGCTCCAAAAAAGGGCACTCTGGAACCATAATAATAAGGTTTTCAATCTTCTTCCTAATGCCAGTGAAAAATCTCCAGGATCAGTTAAATCCTGCAATTTCTCAAACAAGTGTGGTAATATTAGTTTCCTATTTGGTTAAATAGCTTTTCAACTTAAAAGGTCAGGTCTTACATCTAACAGAAGCATCCCTTCTTTCAAAAACCTAGAGGTGGTTTTAAGGGAGGGAGAGAGGGGGCACTGGCCCCAGAAATCAAAATTTTGGCCCGGGCACAAGAGGCTAGAGCCACCATAGCAAAAATCTTATCTCACTTACAGCATTTTTTTATTACATAGCACACAACTCCTAAGTTTAACCAGATGGTTACAATTGCTTTACAATTGTTTGTCCTGCATATGACTGGGTCATAATGAAATACGAATTCCTCGGAAAAAAAACAATCATAAGAAATCTAGTTATTCACTAATATAGTAAAATAATCAATAAAAATGCATTTATTGAGAACCCCTCATAAAAAAATGAAAAAAACCTTAAAAAAGCAACAAATTAAAAAACATTACAGAGACAGTAAAAAAATAGATGCTAATACGTATAATAAAGAAAAGACTAAAAAATTTCCTTTCCAGATCCATTTTCCTCTGATATTTTACAAAAAGTTCGACACAATTCTAGGACCATTGGGTCGACACAATCACCCCTGGGGAAAAAACAAAACAAATAAACACGCATCCGTGATCATTCTTCTGGCAAAAAATAGAGTTCCACATTTTTGCAGATAGGAGCTTGAAGCCTCTACAATCGGAATCTCTAATACACCGAATCTGATGATGTGATTTTCATTAAGGTTCTATGACCCTTAGGAGGGTTTTCCCTTTTTTTCGAAAATAAGGCACACTTTCTCCGGTGCGTACTTTTGATGGGTAAGATTAGATAAAACTTATATATTTGAAATCAGCGTAAAATCTGATTCTTTTGCTATATCTATTGGTATAAAGATTCCTAACCACGAACTGTTTGATGGAAATAATATGAAATATTCAATAAGCGCATGAATTATCTTATATATAAAAAAACTACAAATAAAGGTTAACATTTGTCAAATATTTGCCCTGTAAAATCAATCGAGTCAAAAATCCTTACATTCACATGAACTAAACTCTATGTTGACGTCATAATATATCATTTTGAGAGAAGACGACAAATTAGGATGATGTGATTTAGTAGAAATATACCTACTACCAAAGAGCCTAGCCTAGAGACACTGCGAACAGCAGACATTTAATGGTACAGTGCTTAGAGGGTTTCAAAGACCCAACGTTCAAGCAATTCCCCAATCCCAAAATCTGAAGCCTTTATTGTCTGGATCACAAGAGCCCAGTAGCCTAAACTTTTTGAAGGGAGGCTTCCTTGATCATAGCTATCTAGTTACCAATTCTCAAGCAGATCCTAGTAATTTTATGGAAGGTGCACGGAGTTTAGAAGTGGCTGAGAGATAATGGTGGTGAAAACAGGGTATTGGGTGGGTTATGGGCAATTTTTATGCCTCGAATCAAACAGATTGGCTCTCCATGTAATTAAAAGAAATTGTGATTAATTTCCTAAAAATATGATTTGAGAGGTCCTCCCTGGGTGAAACTCCTAAATCTTCATTTAATATATTAAAATTTCAACATATTGAGATTTTTCTAGTGTAAACCTCCTATATTTATCCCGAAATTACGGCCTGAAAGTACAGCATGGATTTAAATGACAAAAAATTTATTTGCTAATCTTTGACCAGGTAAAACAGAATATCAGTGCCACATCAACCGATACTTACTCAATTTTGTGAAAGCATCGTGTTTAGTTGGATTCGTTGTTGGGATATTGTCTTCCTATTTCTTAGATTTGCCTGGACTAGAAAACTTCAGAGACTTTTTGGCTAGTCTCCATTAGAGGATTGAAATAAATAAGAAACGAAAGCTAAAAAACTGGATACAAGTTATAACAATAATAGTATAGGACACTCTTAAAAGCTCGTGGGAATCCAACTTAGGTTTTTTTCTTCATATTTTGTGTAAATATCGTGTTCATTTGGATTCATTGTTGGGATGTTGTCTTCCAATTTCTTGTTGAAAACCATGTTGATGAAATCAATATATCGCCAAATGTTGTGTTCTTCTTTGATGTGGCGCTGAAATTCCGTTTTACCGAAGCTTGTTTCCTTCAATCCACAAATAAAGCAAAAAGAACACAACATTTTTGACTCCTGTATTTTTCCTTCACTCACGCACTTTGATAGCCCTCCATACACGGCGGAGCCAATGACACTGAAACTTAACATTTTGGTGAAAAATCTCAGGCCAACGTCAAAGGCTACATGCCAGTAATATTTGGGATTATTTTTACTAATAGGCATTAAAATTGCCATCGATCCATCTCCATTTCCAAGGAGCTGATGTAATAACCCAATGAAACAATCAGGAATTGAATCACATGAACATTCCCAACTTTGGGCAAATGCCTCTTGGTATACTTTTCTTTGGAAATGTTCTTTGAAAAAAGAAAATCCTGCTACAGCAAAAAAGTTTAAAGATGCCACTCCAAAAGAAACTAGGGAGAATATCGCCAAACTGACAGAATATCCTTTAATGATTTGTAATTTCGTAATTTCAATATGTAGAAGAACTCCGGTCCAACAAAAATGAGTAAATATTCCAAGTAGAGAGAAGAGGATACCAGCTGAACTCACTAGTATCCTGCTCAAGTCTTTCCTCAATGAGGGAAAATGGCACACTATTTCCAGAAAGCGCATAATCAAGTTAAAAATGGCAAAGCCAAAAATCCATTTCTTTACAGTGTAGTGTTGGTCAAAGGGCTCTGACACACTTGATGTAAGAGAAGAGCTTCCAGATGTAGGAGCTTCAGTCGAATTACCGAAAGAAAATCTTGGAACACAGGCTGAAGCCGAGGTTGATGGAGCAAGCGTTCCAGATACATAATTCTTAGTCAATGGGCTGTAAATGAAGATTATTAAGTTAATTATAAGAGACAAACCAACAATTATAACTGTCAATGGTAGAGCAACATTTTCTGAGTATTTCACCCAAGTCATGTGGGATACTGTATCACCAGAAGATCCAATTGCAGCCCCTCTAACCGATTACATCCTGGAACCCATAAATAAGTTGTCTCTTGTCACCCCCAAAGACCTAAATACACGGCTGAACCCTCAGACAGGCAAGTACTCAACCATTGACCTCACTTTCACATCATCAGATATTATAAATAGTGTAGAAATTCAGAAACCCTGTGACTTTGATTCTGACCACGAGGTTCTATCATTAACACTAGAGATCAACCCAGTAAGGTCAAGGTTCCAACCAGTGAAATTCTGGAAATTCCAAGACAAACTCTGGAACTCCTGGAAACACAACTTAAACCAAAAGGCTTCAGAAATTAAGACAAGTGACCAGTCAGTGGAATCATTATCTAATAAGATTACTTCAGCCATAATAGCTTCTTCAGAAAGAATATTTGGTTACAAACAACCTCATCCCAAGAGACAAAATTCCACTCCTGGATGGAACAATAAATGCCCGAAAGCCTACCTAGAGAAGAAAAAAGCAAAAAATAACTTCTCTAGATACCCCTCAATTGAAAATAAAATAGCTTTCAAGCAAAAGACAGCAGAATTCAAAAAGACACTAAAGACTGAGACACAAGATGGATGGAGAAGGCTCATTGAAGACAAATTTGGCCACAACACCCCCGTTCGAGAGCTATGGAGAAATTTTCAGGTTTTTTCAGGTAAAAAAGAAGAACACCCATCCCTGCAGAAATACAGATGGGAAGGACTACAGAATTTTCAACCAATGGGAAACTTAATCTCTTCTTAGAAAAGTTTCTGAAAGTAGATACACAATCACAGCTCACACACCATCAACTCGGTCTAACAAACGGTACTGTACCATTTTCTCACTTCAGCTTTCAGGAAGTTAAAGACACCATTTCAAAGCTCCAGCCTGGTGCAACTGGCCCTGATGGAATTCACAATTTAATGTTGAAAAATTTGTCAGATACATTTGTTGAGCTACTGACAGAGTTATTCAATAGATATGTCATAGAGTCATCAATACCATCTGAATGGAATAAGGCAACAGTGATCCCACTTCTCAAGGCAGGAAAAGACCCTAGGCTGGTTGATTCATACCGCCCCATATCACTCACTTCTTGTGTTGCTAAACTAATTGAGAGGTAATAAAACAAAGAATTTTAACCCCATTATCAGACCACATCCAAATTGAACAGCTCGGATTTCTCCCTGGAAATAGCACCACAGATGCATTAGTTAGACTAGAGCATCTGATCAAACAAACCTTCAAAAAAGGAAAAGCAGTACATGTGATATTTTTAGACATGGAATCAGCATTTGATAGAGTAGATGTGAGGCAACTAATCAGAAAGCTATCTGTAATGGGCTTACCAGACCTACTGGTAAATTGGATCCACCAATTTTTGATGGGCAGGGAGGTCCAGACCTCCCTGGGGGGCTCCTTCTCAGAGTTTAAGAGGAAAGCCTTTGACATTGGACTCCCTCAAGGGGCTGTTCTAAGTCCACTTCTCTTCTCAGTTTATTGTCATGATATAAGCCTAGAAAATGTTCTTGGAGCAGAGCTCTTTCTGTATGCTGATGATATTGCTGTTGCAGTTGTGGGGAGAGACCCTGTATGCTTACAGTCAGCCTCTCAAAAAGCTGTAGATATGCTATCAATTTGGGCAAAAAGTAATAATTATGGTCTTCTCAAGCCACAAGTCAGTTAGTGTGTTTTTCCACAAAATGCATAACCTGGATGCTTTCAAACCACTGGTGAAACTGAATGGACATGGGATTGTGGTTTCAGAACATGCACGCTTTCTGGGAATTGTATTTGACCAAAAACTGACATGGAAACCCCATCTGGATGAGCTGATAGGCAGTCTCAAACAAAGACAAAACTTCATTAATGCTCTCTGTCTTGGAAGAAGAGGAGCCCCCACAGTCTTTGCTTCAACTATTGTCAAGTCAGTGGTGATATCCAAGATAGACTATGGATCATTTATATATGGATCTGCCAAGAAATGTCTCCTCAAGAAACTTGACACTACCCTCCATGCAATCTTACGAAGAGCCTTTGGCTGCCTAAAATCAACTCCTATTGTAGCTATGTACTGTGAAGTGAGGATCCAGTCCCTTCACTTCAGAAGAAAATATCTCCTTGCAAGATATTTTGGAAAGAATATAAGAGTCAAGAACCACATTATCTACAAAGGAATCTTTAGCCACCACAACCCTGATGTCCGCTACAAACCAACAGAGATGCCCTCTTTTCAGAGATTCCTTTGCCTTCCTGGCATAGAAGAGTTCATAGAGAATGGCAGGCTGACTGTTAATTTGGATGATGATTCTCCCAGCACCTCCAAAGGAATTGGGGAATTCATTATTCCTAAGATCAGCATTGAAAAAAGGAGGACCTCCCCCAAGCTGTGATGAAAATCATATTCCTGGGAAAGTTGGCAGAATACCAGGACTACATCCAAGTTTACACAGATGGCTCAAAGACAGAAACAAAATGCAGCTGTGCAGTAGTTATACCCTCCCAGGGCCTATCTCTTTCCTACCGTTTACCCCCCTACCTGACAATTTTCTCTGCAGAACTTATGGCACTTAAGTTTTCTCTTCAAGCCATAGCAAGCCAAACAGAGACCAACCATCAGAAGTATATTGTCTGCACTGATTCACTTTCAGCTCTGGATTACCTTTTACACCAGCAACACCAAGCAAGAAATGTTGCCATGGAGATTGAAAATCTGACTACACAACTTACAAGAAAGGGTATATCAGTCCTATTTATATGGGTCCCAGCACACTGTGGTGTAAAGAGAAATGAATTAGCAGACCAGGCTGCAAAACAAGCCTCCCATCTGGGTTTGATCACTCAAACCCCTATTACTGGTCTTGAATTCCTGTCTTCAATCAGTTCAAAAATTTTGGAGGAAGAAGAGGCTTGGCTCCATTCTTTCCATACCCAGCTCTTGGATCTGTATAATTACAAACAGCCATCAAAAGAAATGTACCTCTCATCTCGCATCCTTTCAACTTGTCTCTTTCGTCTTAGATGTGGCCATGCAAGGACTAAATGAACATTCTTCCATTGGAAAATGACCCCTTCCCCCAACTGCGACACATGTGGAGTGTACGAAGACATACGTCACATTTTTTTACACCCTTATATTAGCTCATTTTAAAACTATATGATTACTATATGAGTCTTAAACAATCTTGGAAAGTATAAACAAAATCAAATTGAATATTAGATATATAATGATATTAATTGTTGAAAGATCCATCAGTTCAAGTTTTTTTTTTCTCTGTAATTTTCATTTTCATTTTCAATGCTGTATGAACTGGAAAAGAATAAATTTGTAATATACGAGTAATTTGTTTTCAGTGAAGCGCCAATGACGCTGAAGGGTTTAGTTTTTTACAGTTACAGAAGGGGGCAGTATCCAAATTTTGTTTGTAGTGAAAACATATTTGTCTTGACCAATCTTGGAAAGAAGTAATAAATTAAACTGAA
>JAQQPU010025584.1:0-11953 GCA_029168905.1 Artemia sp. Kazakhstan ARC1039 | reverse complement strand
AGTAATATTTATGCTGGTAAATAAATAAATTAAATTCTACTGGCTAATTAGTTAAACAACTGTTCAATAGTACTAATTAATCATTTGCGAAAAACAACCTTGTTCTCCAATCTATCTAACAATCGGTTCCATCCTCAAATCGATAGCATATTTTTGGTTTAGTGAATTTTTAATAGACTTTAGGTTATTTAACGGAATTTTATTGAAATATTTGTAGTTGCTTCATTAAATTCGAAACAATAAATATGTTATGGGTATCTACACAATGAAACTTTATTTATAAACACCAAAGATTTGACCCTCGGACCATAAGTGGCCCCAAATAAATTTTATGCGAGCTACGATCTGATCAGCTCAAATATGATACTTTTCGTACGCAATGTACAGGTTATGCCTGAGGCCATGGGCCAACAGGTTATGGCCTGTCTCATCCCCCACAACCAAACATAGCGGTAAAGTTAGTAATTCATCAGAGAAACGCCTTTCCATTCAACCTGTCTTAAATGGAAGAGAGTTGGTACTTACCTGGATCGGTGTTCTCATTTACCCAGGATCTTGACCCAGGTGCATGCCAACTAGGAAACTGTAATACCCTTAAAGTACCGAAGATAGTGAAACTGAAATCCAAATGTGTCAATTGGTTAAGTGAAAACTTACAAAACCACCTACATCTTCAAAAAATTAAGTAACAAAATTGTATTACTTAATTTTATTTAAATTAAGTGTACAAAAGTTAGAAATGTGATAAAATAAACTTAGTGTTTCACGAGACACAAATGACATGAGAGGTCACTAGGATTACTACTTGATGAAATGGTCTTGATTAGGGGTGAAACAAGTAATACGAGAAAATGCAGGATTAAAAAAGTGCAAAATAATAGACGGAATGAAAATATAGAAATGTACAGCAAGGTGGAAACTGTGAAAAAATAAACTTGAAAGAAACTTAGAAACGACTGCCTTAGGTATGACGTTGACATTATAAACTTACCACCATATCGGATCCAGCTTTAGAGTTATTACTAAGCGCCGACGGCGACCTATCGGTCAACGGCGCGCCGACAACGCCACTTACAGGCTGACGAACCGTTTCGCTAGCGTTTGCCACCAACTCTGAAGATAATGATGAAGCGCCTTGTAGACTGTCAGTCGATTCAAATGTAGCACTTGAAGTCTGGAAAAGAAAACACATTCTTTAACTTAAACTGAGCTACACCGATTAGAACGATCCAAGTGAAAGTTCAAATTTACTAGAATTTGAACAGCGCTAGTTTCTCGAGAGGACTGGGGCTTGTAATTTAAAATGTTAACTCTTTAATTGAGAGCGAAAGACCCCTTAATTGAAAGAGTGAGAGAGTGAGAGAGAGAGAGAGAGAGAGAGAGATAGAGAGAGAAGACTGAGAAACAGAAGAAAATGCAAATTAATAAAGTAATCAAACTCTTACTGAGTTTGAGAGAGAGAGAGAGAGAGGAGACTGAGAAGCAAGACAAATATGGGAGCAGATTGAGAAACAGAAGAAAATGCAAATTAATAAAGTAATCAAACTCTTTCAGGACATTAGGAGGAATATCAAGGAATAATTTAGTTGAACACTTGCTTGGATGGGATTCCAAATTAAAGCGGGGGTAAATCTTGTAGTAGATCAAGTATATCTTGACCTTGAGAGCGATTAGAAGTTGCAATTTAAGCAGTAACATGACACATTTATCGACATTAGTACGATGTGGAACTGTATCAATATATGAAGCAAATAATGAAAGATTGACATAGTTTTGAGGCAGCAGTTCATATTAAAAACAGTTGCACCACAAAGATGGGCCAGAAAGCTGCTCGGTTCCGAACAAACTAAAAGAAAAACAACAGTATTTTTTTTACAGCTCAGCAAATGTAGCAGCATTAAGATTTCCATAATACTGCAGTAAAGTATAGAAAGTATAACAGTTCCATTGTAGTTGCTCAGAAAGTTGCCAAACTAAGTGAACAACATTTTCAGAATATGATTAGAGGCTGTTTAGAGTGTGTTGTTTAGGGGCTGTTATCTCTGATGTTGGAATACTCATTTTGGCAAACTGGTCCCGAGAGTTTAGATCAGATTCTAAGCCACTCTGAATTTTGTATCAAGGATGGAACCCGTTTTCTTAGAATCTTTCAAACCTTACAAGTAGCGTAGCAGTGGGGATCTGAGAGTTAAAACATCTTCCTAAACCCTTATCTTGGTTGCAGTCATTTCTGAAAATGCAATACTGTATAGCTTAAAGTTGCCAAAGCGATACTTTACTGCTTTCTTTTTACACTTTTTCCACATTGGGTAACACCAAAACGCTTTAGGGTCTAAAAAGGTCATATTAAAAAAAAAAACACTTTACATTTTAATTCTAATCTAACTCATGTCAATTTTAATTGTTAATATTTTCTTGCAAGAAACGGTGCTTGAATTTTTACGGTTTGTATTGTCTTATTAGCTAATATTTTTTTTTATTTTATTTAAATGAGCAGGTTCATTTTCTTTACGTTCTCTCACCTGGCAACTCTGTCCAAAAATTTAAACCTAAGTAAAAGGTATGACTGGACCGTTATAAAAGGTAAACAAGCAGCTAGAACTAAGAGTCATTAATTAAACTTAATTTCAAGCCAATCCAATAGTTTTCCGAAAAGACACTAAAATCGTCTCTTTTTTGCTCATTTCAACACTTTGGCTCCAAAAGGTTTTGGCAACCCTGGCGTTACTTTTGCCAGGCTTATTCGAATACCATTTTTGCGAATTTTAATATTCATTGATCTATGCTAAGAGCACAATGTCTTCTCAGTAATTCAGAATCAAGAAAACCTTCCACGGCTCAGTTCTTTCGACCGTGACAATTCCCTAAGTTGAATATCGACTAGTAAGTCTCACTTCATTTTGTTGCAAGGAGAACAAGTCGGAGGAAAAAATACTTCTGTTGAAAAAATCAATAAGGACGGTCCTTATTACCTTAGCTAACGGAATGAAGATAAAAAGGAGTAAAAATCCAGGATTGTCCTTCTATATAGCCCAATTTATTTCTAAAGTATTAAAAACTTGTCCCTTTCCGGTATTAAAAGAGATCTTATCCGAACCCCTCGGGGTCTAAAAAGGCAACATTTACTATTTTATACGTTTTGTTCTCAATCAAACCCTTGCCAATTTACTGCTTTTCCAAAGAGCGAAGGCGATTTCGAAGAATACATAAGCACATACATTTTTTTTTTCAGGGGTGGGGGGCATCTTAGATGCCCCCCACCCCTGAGTTTGTCAAGAAAACGGGCTCAAATATTGAAATCATGCGCAAATTTAGACCGTAGTACCCCAAACTGTTTTTCTCAAATAAAATCCACGAAGCGGACTAGTCCTAGGACTCCCCTAGGACTGTGACTAAGAATGCATATCATTATACTTAACTCCTCCTCTGAAGACTATGATCTCTGTCTGGGGAAAAGAATAGAATCAGAAAATGTTATTTAAGAGTAATTTTATAAAAATACCTTTCATAATTTAGACCTAGGTCGCAAGTAAATTACGCTGTTTTTACAACATCAATAAATTAAAAGGTGAGCGAATTACGAATGGTTAACTGCACTAACAAAAAAAAGTACAACGATTGGTAGGGCATATCAACAATTCAAAGTTTTATTCCTGCTTCAAGTAGGCAGATGCTTTGTTCAACGAGGTCGCAGCAACGACAATGCTTCTGAATCGCGAGTGGAGTGTCCAAACTTGAGGGTATCAATTATAATATATTCATATTTATACAGTATAAACTTACAATCTAAGTTACAAAGTCCTTCGTTTTTCTATTTGTTTGCTACGCCTTCCTTTTTTGACCTTTTCTGGCAGGAAAAGGTCACGAGATGATTTAGGAGAGGGGGACTCTGTAAGATTTGGGAAAAATTGGAGCGGTCTTGTACTTGAACATTAATCAGCTATATAAATACTACATTATTTATACGAACAATAATAAATAACGCCCGAAGCTGTTTTATACCTTTGATACAATTCTCAAATTGACGTTGATTACTTTTTGCAGTTTTTTGCCTCCAAGTAAATTATATTTTTAAGTTTTGTTATGGTCGTTAACTTTTCAATTCGCGTATCAAACTGTGTGTATAAATTGCATAAACCTGGCATAAGCTGTTCAAATACACATGTTTTGAGGCCCCGAGTTACAGTTATGGAAGCCCGAAGTTACAATAATTGGGAGCTAGCCTACAACTATGTTATCCTCTGCAAAGCCGGCTCACAACTTATTCTTCTTAGCCTCCGAAATAGCAAAATAAGGGGGTTTCTTCTGGGTACCCGGGTGACTGACCGTATTTCAAACAGTAGGTTGTATGAAAAGCGCAGTCCGATCCCGCTTTCTAGGGCTATAATGAGAGAAAGGTTGGGATGGTTTGAACATGCTCGGCGGATGAAGGATGACAGATTGCCGAAGATTGTCCTTTTCTACCAACCGTCTAGGGTCAAACGGAAAGCAGGTGGTCCGCGGTTGGGGTGGGAGGATGTCATAAATAAAGATTTAAGGGAAATGGGAACTTCCTGGGAAGGTGTAAAGAGGAAGGCTTTGAATAGATTGGGATGTAGGGGGAGCATGCGTAGCTGTGCAGGCCTCAGGCGGCTTGGTGCTGCGGTGAGTTGTTAGTTAGTAGTATTATGAAACCTAATTAGTACTAAGTATTTATCCCTGTTTTTTTTTCGCAATCATATTGCTGCAGCTACTCTTGACTATAATAATTGACTACTCTTGACGTAAGGGTGATATTTTTCGACTGCCTACCCGCTTGGAGACAAATTTCCTTCCCTCAAATGTATCGGAAACAAGGGAAATATAGACAAATTATTAGTCTTGGCCTAAAATACATATCAGGAGCCAATAATATGTATAGGAACCAATAATTTCAATTCCAAGCCCTTCATCGCAGAGATCGTCAAGGTCTAACAGCTAAATGTTGCTCTTAGTCTTTTAATTACCTCAGACTTTTAATCTGAATTATTTCTTTCAATGTATACATTAAAACTAAAGTTCTTAACCCCTCGGAATCTCTTAAATGGTATATCAGAGGCAACTAAAGAGCTCAAAACTTCCGTCACTTTTCATATTTATACTGCATACTATGGATAGATGCTGCAAAAAGAAAAGAAGGGTATATCCATCAGTAGAAGTGCATAGCCCCTACTCCATTAAGACAACCCTGGTCTAACAATCGATTCTTTATTAAATCTCTCTCACTTGTCTTTGAATTCTGTTTCCTAATTCCTTTGATCAAATTAAATAAAAAAGGTTTTTTTTTTAACTGAAAGTAAGCAGCGACATTAAAACTTAAAACGAACAGCAATTATTCCATATGTGAAAGGGGCTGTTCCCTTCTCAACACCTCGCTCTTTACGCTAAAGTTTTTTATTGTTTTAAAAAATAGAGTTGTGAGAAAGAGTCAAACTTTAACGTAAAGAGCGAGGCGTTGAGGAGGGGACAACCTCTTTTATATATGGAATAATTTCTGTTCGTTTTAAGTTTTAATGTCGCTCCTTACTTTCAGTTAAGAAAGCTTGTTTTTTATTTAATTTCTGAACGTATTTAAATTAATGCAGGTTTTGAGTTTGGCTCACCGTACATGAATAATTACAACGAAATTTGCATATTAATTTTCCTTTTTTTTGGCTAAATTGCTTTCTCGAAAACTGTTTAATTTTATTTACGAACGTATTTTGTTAGTAATAAATATACGTAACTTGCGGATTCACTTACGTAACGAATTTCTATATTCGTATACTTTTATTACGTATATTAGGGGGGTTCACCCCCTAGTCAATACCTCGCTCTTTCTCCCAATTCTTTCTTCAATTTTCTTCCAATTCTTTAAGAATGACCTTTTAATCACAAAGACCGTTAATTTGAATAAATAGAATAAGAATTTTAATCAGAATAAAACTCTTATGCGTAAGCGTAAAGCACTCTTTAGCTTAAAGAGCGAGGTATTAACTAGGGGGCGAACCCAATCATATACGTAATAGTTTCTGTCGTTTTAAGTTTTGATGTTGAAAAGTTTTCAGTTGAAAAGTTTTTCAGTTGAAAACTTGTTTTTTTTTATTCGATTTGTGATCGTTTTTTTAAATAATGCTGGGAAATCCGGCGCCTCCTTCATAGTAATGTCCCTCCCCCTATGAAAACTTCCTCCATGGAAAGATCCTCCCACGTAACCTCCGATCCACCCCCCCCCCACTACCAGAAAAAATCCTCCCTGAAAACGTCTGTATACTTCCCATAATAACCAATACTATATGTAAACATTGGGCAAAGTTCATAACTTGCAGCCCTTTCTCCGGGGACTGTGGGGGATTAAGTCATCCTCAAAGCCATAGTTATTATATTTTTCGACCATGCTGAACAAAATGGCTATCTCAAAATTTTTATCGGGTGACTCTGGGAAAAAATTATCGTGGGAGGGGGCCTAGCTGCCCTCCATTTTTTGTCACTTAAAAGGGGCACTAGAACTTTTAATTTCCGTTTGAACGAGCCCTCCCGCTATATTCTAGTACCACTGGGTCGATACGATCACCCCTGGAAAAAAAACATGCATCCCTGATCTTTCTTCTGGCAAAAAATACAAAATTCCACATTTTTGCAGATAAGAGCTTGAAACCTCTACAGTAAGGTTCTCTGACACGCTGAATCTGATGGTGTGATTTTCATTAAGGTTTTATGATTTATAGGGGGTTTTCCCCCCTTTTTCCAAAAATAAGGCAAATTTTCTCAGGCGCGTAACTTTTGATCCGGAAAATACCCCCCGCGGAAAATACCCTCCCTCTCCCCCTCCCCCCAAAAAAAAACAACAAAATAAGGCTTTCCAATTTTGAAGATTTTATTTGATTTTTATTTTTTCAATTTCCGTAGGTGGATGGAATTTTGGTACTTGTGTATTACACGCCACTCACTCAAGTTTACGCTGTGTAAAATTCGTGAACACACCAGTTTTTTGTTATTTTCTTCGTTATTTTAGAAATAAATTTGCGATATAGATTTGCACATTAGGGGGGGGGGGGTAAGCATAGCGGGTCTGCATGCAAAATGTGTTTGGTACAATTATTCTGCACAGACAAATAAGTGTATTTTAAAGCCAAATATACGGCCATGAACACAGTAAAATAACACAAATGAATATAGTGAATGGTGGGGTGTTTAACCCCCCAGAAAATACCCCACCCCCGACGAAAAATACCCACCCCCGACGAAAAATACCCACCCCCATGGAAAGTAAACCCCGTCGAAAATACCCCCTCCTTGGAAAATACCCTCCCCCCATTTGGAAAGTAAGGTTTCTAAATTTGAAACTTTTATTTGAGTTTTTGCCCTCCCTCACGAAAAATACCCCACCCCCTCCTTTGGAAAGTAACCCTCTCGGAAAATACCCCCTCCTTGGAAAACACCCTCGTGGAAAATACCCTCCCTGTGGAAAATAAGGTTTCTAAATTTGAAACATTTATTTGAGTTCTTTTATAGTTTTGTTGAAAAATACTATGGAACGGGAAAAAAAGGAATTTACACACCAGAAGTGTCTTAAAAACTTAGAAAAAAACACAAATCCATTTGTGTGGAAAAGACTTCCATATGAACTTCTGCCATTTTTGGCAGTAGCGGGTGCCAAATTAAAAAATAATAATTGAAGAAGAAAAAATTTTAGGCAAACAATTATCAAAATTAAGCTAAAACATATGGCACCAAAAAGTTTAAGAAGGTTTGGCTATCCTTTGAAAGAATAGTTGGCTTTGGAAACCAACACATTCGAAATTGTTTAAGTTTTTACGGACAAAAGCGTTGTCAAATTCTATAAGTTTGTTTTTCTTATCTTCCAAGTGTAAAACTACCAGAAATCACCATTAACAAATAAATGAAACCTAAAACTAACAGAAATTACAATAGATAGCCTAGTCAAACTCAAAACGAGCTAAAAGTAAAAGGAGTATGGCTGAGAACACCCATGTGTTCTTCAGACCAGAAAATAATTTGTACTTTACTTTAAAAAAAAAAAAATAAATAACCATGTATTGTCAGTTTGATATACATATTCTGATATCTATTCCTTATAATCTTAATACCGTACGTCTTTATTTGTTGAAGTCAAAAAAGTGAAAACATTTAAAATGTATTTTGTTTTCAGTAAAGCGCAAATTACTTTCTGGTCTTGAGGACGTGTGGCAGTTGTCAGCCCTACTCATACTAATTGTTGCTATTTTGAGTTTGAATAGATTATTTATTGTTATTTCTAATCATTTTGTGTTCAATTCATTCATTTATGGTGATTTATGGTAGTTTTACGCTTGGAAAATTATTTGAATTTATTTCTACTCATTTTTGGCTTAACGAGGCCATGGGCACCAGCAAGGGAGACCAGGGGGAGGGGGATTGGCCCCCACCTGGAAATTTGGGACTTTATAATAATTATAAGGAAACCAAAGGGAAAAAAGCAGAATAGGGAAAAACCATGGAAAAAATGTTTGTTTTCCCATTATTGGCTGCCTGCCAATAGATTTTGACCCATAATAAGGAAAAATATAAGTTCTAATTTGTGACTGAGTGACCCCTAACAAGTTTTCTACAATTTTTTTTCTATATGATTTGGTTGGAGCAAAAAAAAAACAACAAAAAAACAAATTCTTCATAGTAATGAATAGTAAGTAAATAACAATCCTAGTCAATAACATAAACCTAATAATAGTATTTAATATTTGGAAAAACGGTCATTGAAAAAAAAAATACTTGGAAAAAACACTTAATTAAAACATTGCATTTACTTTATACTGTTTTTTTTTATAATTAACAAAATTTTAACTTACCTCGCTATTCTTCTGCAATTTTTTAGTGGCTATATACCTAGCAAGAATTTTTTTATGACTTCAAACTGTCCAAATACTGTACCTCCCGGAAAATACCCCCCTCCCCCTCCCCCCCCCCCCCGTGGAAAAGAAGGCTTTCGAAATTTGAGAATTTTATTTGAGTTTTATTTTTTTAACTTCTGTAGGGGGAAGGAGTTTTGTTACTTGCGTATTATGGGTTCAAATATTACGCTAAAGTTCAAATTTTGTTCGAATCACAAATCCCTGAATCACAAAGCCTGTTTAATTAGACTAGATAGGTCTTTTGAAAGTACTAACAAAAAAAATTAGCGTAAAGAGTGAGGTATTGACTAGGGGACGAACCACCTCATATGCGTAATAATTTCTGTTCGTTTGAAGTTTTAATGTTACTCCTTACTTTCAGTTGAAAAAATTTGTTTTTTTATTTAATTTCTGATCGTTTTGTAAATAATGCTGGGAGATCCGGAGCCCCCTTCATAGAAATGTCCCTTCCCCCAAGGAAAGATCCTCCCACGTAACCCCCTCCCCCGACCCCCCCCCCGGTAAAGTAGTATCCAACTACTTTACCCCCTTCCCCCTTATATGCAGATATATAGCCTAAAGTGTATATTTCCCATATACTCTTCTTTGTCTTCTTTATCACTTTTCTTTGTCTTGTCTCGCGCTAAGCTGAAAAAAAAGATAACGAAGAAACCGGTTTTGTTCTTGAGTTTTACACAGCGTAATTTTGAGTGAGTTGCCCATAACACACAAGTACCAAAATTCCTTCCCCCTACGGAAATTAAAAAATAAAACTCAAGTAAAATTCTCAAATTTGGAAAGCCTTCTTTTCTACGGGGGGGGGGTATTTTGAGGGGGGTACAGTATTTGGACAGTTTGAAGTCAGAAAACAATTCTTTCTAGGCCACTAAAATTTACAGAAGAATAGCAAGGTGTCTGGAAATTTTGTTATGAAACCTATTTGAACAGATTATTATTTGTGTGAAGGGGGCTGTCTCCTCCTTATCTACTTACTCTTTACTGTGAAGTTTTGCTTTTTTCCGATTTTTCTTAGAACATTTGCAATTGGAATTTTTTTTTCAAAGCGCTAAAAAACTTTTTTTTAATGAGCAAGGTGTCGAAAAGGAGGCAGTCCCCCTTATATACAGAGTGATTTATAGTTGTTCTAAGTTTTAAACTTGCTCCTTACGTTAGTTGGAAAACCTTTTCTATTTGTTAGATTACATTTCATGAAACTGTGCGACCCGGCTCAATAATAACCAAAACTCCATAAAACGGAATTGTGATACCAATAGAAACATCAAAAGAATTGGCTTATAATGCTGAATCCAAAAATATTAGTTTCATTAAGTTTAGTCTTACCCATCAAAAGCTACGAGCCTGAGAAAATTTGTCGGATTTCCGGAAAAAGGGAAAAGACCCCCTTGAAGTCATATAATTTTAATGAAAATAACTTCATCAGATTGAGCGTATCAAAGAACCCTACTGTAGATGTTTCAAGCTCATATCTGCAAAAATGTGGAATTTTGTAATTTTTACCAGAAGATAAATCACGGATGCGTGTTTATTTGTTGTTTTTTTTTCCCAGGGGTGATCTTATCGACCCAATAGGCCTAGAACGTCGGGATAGGGCTCATTTTCATGGAAATGAAAAGTTCTTGTGCCATTTTTAAGCGACAAAAAAATTAGGGGGCAACTAGGCCCCCTCCCATGTCACTTTTTCCCAGAATCGTCCAATCAAAATTTTGAGATAGCTTATTTCTTCAGCATAGTTGAAAGGCCCGATAACTATGTCTTTGGAGATAAAATGACCCCCTAAATCACCTGGGGAAGGGTTTTTAAGTTATAAAAATCGCCCTTTGTTTTATTTGTTATTGGGAAGTATGCATACATTTTTCGGATGGGGAGAGGAGGACGAATTTTCTGCTGGGAGAATTTTAAATAGTTTCCAGGAGATGAAATTTTCAGAAGAAATTTTACGCTGGGTGAATTTGTAAGAATTCATATACGAAATTTCTTTATATGTCTTGATTTCTAGAATTTTTTTTTTGTGGAAAACTTGTTAGGGGTCACTCAGTCACAAATTAGAACTTATATTTTTCCTTATTATGGGTCAAAATTTATTGACAGGCAGCCAACAATGGAGCAACAAACATTTTGTCCATGGTTTTTCCCTATTCTGCTTTTTCCTGCAAATTTCCAGGTGGGGGTCATGACCTCCCCCCCCCCCCTCTTGCCGGTGCCTATGGCCTTGTTAAGCCAAAAATGAGTAGAAATAAATTCAAATAATTTTCCAAGCGTAAAACCACCACAAATCACCATAAATAAATGAATTGAACCCAAAACGAACAGAAATAACAATAAATAACCAATTCAAACTCAAAATAGCAACAATCAGCATGAGTAGGGTTGACAACCCCCCCACCTCCTCAAGACCAGAAAGTAATTTGCACTTTGCTGAAAACAAAATACATTTTAAATGTTTTCACTTTTATGACTTCAACAAATAAAGAAGTATTAAGACTATAAGGAATAGATATCACAGTATGTATATCAAACTGACAATACACTTTTTTTTTAAAGTAAAGTGCAAATTATTTTCTGGTCTGAAGAAGACATGGGTGTTGTCAGCCATACTCCTTTTACTTTTAGCTCGTTTTAAGTTTGACTAAGCTATCCATTATAATTTCTGTTAGTTTTGGGTTTCATCATTTGTTAACGGTGATTTGTGGTAGTTTTACACTTGGAAGATAAGAAAAACAAACTTGTAGAACTTGACAACACTTTTGTCCTTAAAATCTAAATTTGTTTTCTTCTTCAATTGTTATTTTTTAATTTGGCACCCGCTACTGCCAAAAATGGCAGAAGTTCATATGGAAGTCTTTTCCACACAAATGGATTTGTGTTTTTTTCTAAGTTTTTAAGACACTTCTGGTGTGTAAATTCCTTTTTTTCCCGTTCCATAGTATTTTTCAACAAAACTATAAAAAAAAACTCAAATAAATGTTTCAAATTTAGAAACCTTATTTTCCACAGGGAGGGTATTTTCCACGAGGGTGTTTTCCAAGGAGGGGGTATTTTCCGAG
>JAQQPU010025583.1:0-11953 GCA_029168905.1 Artemia sp. Kazakhstan ARC1039 | reverse complement strand
TCTTCAGGAAGAGTTCCCCTCCCGAGGGAGAGAACCTTCCTTCCTCTCTTCCTTTTCAGGAAGAGAGAATAATCTTCTTCTTCCTGTTCAAAGTTTCGGGTAAACAAATAACTACTCCCTTCTACTTTTTTTATGAGCTTTTTTTATTGCAGCTCGTTTTACATGAAAAAAAAAGTATTTTAAAAATCCCTATTCTAGTAAGACTGAAATCCTTAGCTTTGTTCACTTGTATAATTGCAAAACTGAAAATTTTTGTTGTCAGGATGCGTGCGAAGCATTACTTATACAAAAAGTATGACATTTCGGTTCAGAAAACTATGTCCCCTTTCTTTAATATCTAAGTTTGGGATCGTCAGGCAGCTGCTTTTCGAAATGGAAAACAAAAAGAACTATGACAGCAACCCTGAATGAAAAAATTACTAGTATTACCATCCCCCCACCCCCCCCCCCCCCCCCCAAAAAAAAAAACAACAAAAACAACAAAGTTTCTAAGAGGGGGGATGGAATAAAGTACGAGAGAGTTTTTTTTTCGAGCTTGTTTTGCTTTTAAAGAGTATAACAGCAACAGTGAAAAATAACTTAATAACACAATGAGAAACAAAGAAATAAAAAGAAATCAAATATAGATGTTGTTACATTAAGTTATGTTTTTCCTACACAAAAGGGCTTCACAGACGTATTTGGCTTAAGGCCATGTACGGGGGTTCAGGGCTAAAACCCCCTCCCCCCTCAACATTTTTTTCGACTTGTAAAAACGTAATAAGAATACATAAAACAATTATTTTGCGCTTTAAAAAAAGATTGTGCGTTAAAACCTACTCCGAAACACCATCAGCCCCCCCCCCTCCTGAACAAAATTTCCATTCCAGAAAATGTTCTGAAGCTATTATGATGCTTACAGAAACCATTTTTTGCATCTCTTGCTCCTAGCTTACTAATATATATTCCTTATTAATCTTTCTATGCTAACAATCAATTAAAATTCCGTAGGCATTTTGCTTGCATAAACATTCCCTTACCTGTTTAGAATTCTACTGTAAATCGTTGTTTAAATCTTCTCTAATTGTATCTTGGCATATGAAATATCTGTTTATCCCTAAAATCTGGCACGACAAAAAAAAGGCAAAAGAGACTAAACACTCTCTCACGAAGGAGGTTCTTTTTTAGAGGTCTACTAAAGAGGAGAAACGCACGCATGGGGCGTACACACCTCCACAAATTTTATGATGCACATTAATTTAGATGAAATTAAAAACATTTAATTAAATAAAAGAACAAAAACTACAAAAAGTAAATATTCCTACTTATATTTAAAATTTCAATACATTATTAATTTAATTTTATGATACTTCATAAACAACGGGAAGCGTCGGGGTGATTTGACCCCAAGCACATACAGCACTCCCGGCCAAAGATAGAGGAACAGAAGATCAGTACCTGCGCTACACGGCCCATTTGTCTACATAGCCGTATCTAGGGGAGGGGGGGGGGGGGGGCGGTTGGAGGGCACCAGGTTTCAAACTCTGCCCTGAAATGTGTGTACAACTCATAAAAGAATAAGACACACATAGACAAATTTTTGACGCGTTTGGAATTTTTTTGTAACCCTCCACATTCTCCCCCCCCCCCGACAAATTCCCTGGAAACGGCCTTGTTGGTCTGCGTATGGGGGTCAAGAGAACACCGTCCCAAAAGGAAAATGGTGACATAAACAATAATTATTTAAAATTTTTAAGATGCAGCAGAAATTAATCATTGTTTTTATGTCGGCGCAAGCGCCATCTAATTTGTATAAATAAAAAAAAGAGAAGGGTATAGCTAACCTTAATGTTTTCTAATGGGATGATCCCTTTTGGTTCCTTATCAGTTGTATATTCGAAGTAATATAAACAGTTGTCATTCAAAATGAACCATCGTCTTTTCCAAGATTTATAGCGACCACCTGGAAGAACAACAAAACAAGTAAGAAAAAGCCGTTTCAACAGTTAGATAGTACTATTACTGCAATAAGATACTGCACAACGAGGGGTTATGCCCGTGAAGACAACACCCTCTGCCAACGCACAAGTGTGATCACTTGTGCAGTCATGGCTTCAATTAGTTTAAATTTGGAAGCGATAAGTAGTTCACTATCTTTTCATTCAGCTATAAGCACCAAGGTTTTTATAAATCCTAGTCACTGCGTATCCAAGGGAGAGGGGGGGGGGTCTATATTTAAGTAAGCCTATTCACATTACATTTCACAGAAGACTGCCATTAGTCATGTATCAGAAATATTCGCTTGGGTTGTTTTCACCCGCTATCATCAGAAAACTCGTCATTACCTTCTCATATTTTGTATGAGGGAATAGCAGTTTGGTCTTCCTTGTCATTTCTACCAAGTTAAACTGTAAAAATAAATAAACACAACTAATCGGTTAAATTTGAAAACTCTTTCCATCCGTAAAAAATAGAACACTTATAATTTGTTGATTTCCAAGAGTGTAATTTGCCATGGGGGCAACTACCCCTCTAAGACTTCTGTTTACTCCCCCCCCCCCCTAGGCCTTAGTTCCCACCCTCCGCCCAGCTGAGATTTAACTTCTTCAAAAATCTTGTCAAAACTAAGATAAACCTGCATAATTCAAGCATACATAGTTATCTTTAGTATATCTTCACCTTTATGGTATTCCTTGGCTCATTTTTTTGTTTTCACTGTCATTTTCATATGATTTGAAAAAATCGTCTCCAATTTTACTCCCCCCCCCCCCCCCCCCCCGGGAATTTTGACGAAATTACGCCATTGTTGATTCCCAAAGACAACTAAACCTTCAAAGGAACCCTACAACTTTTAAAGTCGTCTGGTGCCGTTTCTTTTAGCTTAATTTTGGCTGATTTTTAACCCGTGCTTTTTTTTAACTTGATGGCTCCTACTACCAACAATTGCGTAACTGCATAAGGAGGTTTCGTTCCTAGAAAATTGAAATCTGGAATTTTCCTTATTTTCGAAGACATGGAAAGTTAGGTAAGTTTTCACCTTTTTTGGATTACTTTTAAACCCTTTTTTTAAATGTTGGTACTTGTATATTATAGCGACCACACTCATGTTCTTGTTGTGAGTAAAACCGGTTTCTCTGTCTGTATTCGGAGATAATAGACTTAGTCTCAGTGAGACAAACTACCCTGCAGGTATATTTAGTGAAGTATTTAATATATAGAGTTGGTTAGGTTAGGTATTTAATATAATGCAGTCTGGGCGGCCTGCTTTCCATAATTCTTGGTTGTAGTTTCCATATATTTGTTACTAAACAATTAAATTTTCATCATATTTTGGTATATTTCATTAGGATTAACCTAATTCCACTTCTGGACTGTGGTCACTATAAGAGACAAGTACCAAAATTTTCATTTTAAAATCCTCAAATGAACATTTTAATTTTCAATGGCTCTTGCCTAGTCCATTGAGATACGAGTTTTGTTTTTACGACGGAGTTTTCAACAAAAGCCCATGTGAAGAAGGCCAATATTCATAATTACCCATATTTAGACACAATTCCCTCGCTATGCGTTTATGTTTGGTAATACAGTAGAATTACTGCTAATACTACTACTACTTTCATCCCATTGCATCACCAAGACACCTGAGCCAACACAGCAGCGCATACTGCTCCACTCCAATCTATTCACAGCTTCGCTCTTTACCTCATGCCATGAAGTTCCAATGAACTTCAAATCCTTGATCATCGCCTCTTCGTGCCCATTAAGGGGCTACCTGGTTTTGGTTTTAACCGAGATGGATTGCAAAAAACACAATTTTTAGCATCTACCTTTTTTTCCTCCGTGCATTTAGTCAGCTTTGTCAGTTTTGTGCAAGGTTTGATGGTGACAGGTTAGGTTGGTTTAGGTCAGATTAGGTTTCTAACCCATTTCTGATATTCATAATTAATCATAATCTAACCTAACTTTAACTTTTATCATCAAACCTTGCATGAACTGACAAAGCTGATTGAATCCAAGCAGAGATAAAGGAATTTCGCACATTCACCGATGAATGTCGACATTGCCCAGGTTTTGAACATTCACAGTAACATATACACAATCATTTTTTTAAATTATGGTTCTCAATTAACTATACTCGTCCTATAACCCCTTATCAAACTCTTCTATAGCAAAATTACCTTGTTTCCAAAGCCAGCCTTCTCGATCCGGGTTGAAAAAAGTTAGCATTAAGTCATTGCCATCATCCTCAGGGATTTTGAATGGCTCGGCCTTGACACTATCATATATACTCTGAAAAGAAAGATAAACTATCACAACCTCTAAGGGCGAATTGAAGATGCTTCACTACTGGGTTTCCATGGCTCGCAACAACCACATGGGTACAAGTAAAAATGGGTACCCCCTATTTACAGATTATTAATCAATAATTATGCAGAAAGAGAAGGTCAATACAATAATATGTTGGCCAGTCTATCCCATAGAAATAATATGCTTTTTTATTCCCACCCCCTCCTGTTACTTCACTGTAGCTTACAGCCATACAAGAGCTAAGGAGAGTGAGGATAAAAGATGTTTATTTGAAACCTTAGACAGTCATATGTAGCGCAACAAAAAAAGAAAGAAAATCGGAAATTTAATTTTTAATGAAAAGACCACAATATGCAGTTATGCCGTTTTCGGTAATATCTGCGCCAAAAATAAAGAATAAAATAAAATAAAAGCTGGTTAAAAAATCAGCAAAAAATATATAACATGAAATAGATACGGAAAGTTTTCTTAAAAAGTGCAGTAGTCTTAGAGACTGCAAATGACAGAATGTTTGCGGACGACAAGCGGCGGTTCAAAGTGGCAACACAGACGAAAATATGGAATTTCCCTATAGATTTCATAATTTGGAAACTACCAAAAAATACCTAAGATAAAAGCTGTTTTTAAGCGGTTCAAAGTGGCAACACTGACGAAAATATGGCATTTCCCTATAGATTTCATAATTTGGAAACTACCAAAAATACCTTAGATAAAAGCTATTTTTAAGTATAAATAGACCTAAGGTCAAATGTCTTTCAGAATGATACCTGTTTTCTATCAGAGCATTTTCTATGGAGTTGCAAGGGGCGTAGCTCCGGTATTTTTATTGGGGGGGGGAGGGGTGCATATCCGGATAGTCCAGGGGCATATTATATTTTTTCTCCAAATTATTAGGGAGGGAGCAACTGCCCCCTTGCCTCCCCCCTCCCAAACGTTACCCATAGGATTTGCTATATGTATGTAGTGTATTTATGCGCAGTGGAATTATTGGGCATAAATAAATGGCGAACAAATGCATATTCAGAACGTAAAATAATAATATAAAGTTAAATAAAAGTTCAAATAGGGATAAAATCCTTTTAATAGACAGTGATGATGATAACAGTGATAGAAATTCACAAAAATACCAGATATTTCGGTCACTGTATGTGTGACCGAAATTAAGAAATTAAGAAATTTCATCACTAGTAAAGATTTTGTAAAAGTACAATATGTGTGACCGAAATTAAGCAAATTAAGAAAAAGTCAACCTTCAGACCATTTTTTTTTTTGTCTCTAAAGCCTCTTGAGTGAAAATCAATGTGAGTCGATTTAACTTCCTTTTTGCCCTTTTAATCAAAATTAATCAAGTTAATTTTATGTATATAACAAAAATGGCTACTAATAATATGGCGTTGCTCTAGCACAAATTAGTCCAAGAAACACTGCAATTATATGAAACTAGCCTAAAAATAATTATTATACTTTTATAAGAATACTTCAGTGGTATTGAAACAGTTTTTTTTTCCATTTTTTTATAGATGTTTTTCCTACACAAAAGGGCTTCACAGACGTATTTGCCAAAATAATTGTACTTTTAGAAAATCTTTACTAGTGATGAAATTTCCTCGTTTTTGTTCCTCCTTCATATTTCTACTGATATATAATATTTGTTAAGCTATCAGTTCATTCCATAATCAATAAATTCTTAGTAGGCGAGATCAATATATTTTCAAGGAAAATTTGCAACCCAAAATCAAAATACGTTCCCTACAATGTGTTTGCCGTGTACATGCTAGGAGGTAGATTCCAATTTGCACAGCTAAAATACAGTGGCCTCCCTAGGAGGGGGTATGCCTCAATCATTGAGCGCAGCCTCTGAGAGGGCACCCAAACTGAGATTTTTTACTCGCCAAACTATGATCTTCCAATGTCTTCTAGAAGGGGGAGGAAATCTAACATTTTCTAGGGCGCTGAAAGTCCTAGCTAAGCCTCAGCTGAAATGGTGTAAATATACTTAATTCATACACTCCCTCTACCTCTCACTGACACAAAATAGATATGCATTCTCCCATAAAGTACAGGGATTTTGTCTATACTGAATAAACTACAATATAATTTGCATATTCTCCTGGATTTACAACTTGAAGCTTCAATTTTTCTGTTAAAATCTTTGGCGACTACCCCCCCCCCTCCACTGTTTCAGTATACATTTATTTATAGACACATGAAAACCAAGCTCCAACAGTTTGTGCAGTCCAGATGGAGAATGGGCAGTCAGAGTGGTTCTCTGTCGAGTCTGGTGTACATCAGGGATGTTTATTACCTGAAATATTATTTGCAATACTCATAGACTCTGTACTTTGAGCTTGCCGCTTTAGAGAAGGCATAAAACTAAGCTCCAGGCGTCAAATATACAACTGTGATTTCAATGACGATATCACTCTCGCAGCTACTGCCGAGAGAACATTCAACATAATCTGAATGAACTAGCAGCAAAACTGCCCCTATTGGCCTGAAGATTAATGTTGATAAAACAAAAAGTATTTCAAACGGAATTGTGACGACCTTTGCAGCTGATATTTGATACAAAGGCACTGATATAGAAGATGTCAGAGAATTTAAGGACCTCAGTAGTATGGTGACCCAAGACGGGAATTGTAAGAGAAGTCATGCTACACATAACATATGCAGGTGGAGCATTTTCTCAGCTGAAGAATATTTGGAGATGAAGAAACTACTCCTGGAAGTTGAAATTGCAATTGTTTAGGAGTAAAGTACTTTCTGTACTTTTGTAAGGATAAGTCTTGGAGCTGTTCAAAGAAAGTTGAGAAAACACTACCCAGCTTCAAGAACAATTACCAATGTAAAATCTTTGCAAGACATTGGACAGAGAAACGAATGCCCAAATATGGGTAGATACCGGTCAACCACTTGTGACCCCAGGCGTAGGAGGATCTAAGTAAGATTAGTATGTAATACTGCCTTATAAGTTCATTTGTAAATAGGAGGGGGGAGCTCTCTAAGGGAAAATCATATATCTCAATGGGAAATCTTTATTTAGATTGCACGTCAAACATTTACTGGAGCATGGAACCAAAATCCAATTAAATGTTATTGTTAATATTTCTGACCAATTTTTAAAATCTGAAGTGATTTTTCCTTTAAAAAAACAGACTTGCTCAGCAGCCGTATTTGATCAGGTTGCTTTGCCTAGTGAGACTTTGGTGTTCTTTATATTTTTTTCCCCAATTTAAACAAGCAAGAAAAGCAAGCAAGAAAGCCACAGAAACAAATCTAGTGTAAGATTGCATCATAATTGAACACAATCCAGTTTCTACACATGCAATACTAAATAGGCAAACACATGCTTTAAAAACAAAAAAAAAAAAAAAAAAAAACTAAAAAATACCTTTAGTTAGACACACAGCAGTTTCATCCTAAGCTAGGGTGGAATTTAACCAAGGTGGATAAAATCTCTGGTTTTTATTTTTTCTTTTAGTTGCGGTAATTTAATGTGGTGTATTTTTTTAAAAAAAAATTTATTTAATTAAAAAAAAAAAAAAAAAAAAAAAAAAATAGGGTGGTCCTTATTATTCAAAGTAGGATTTCTTCAGCAGGCACACCCTAATCTTGTTTCTATTATTGAAATGCCACAGAATCCCAAAAAAGAGCATAATATATTGACATTAAGAGGTCCCTACCAGAGGTTAAAATTTTTTACTATTGCATACTCATTGCCCAATGCTTCCTGTCTTGCACAGTTCCTGTCCTGTTGTTCACCTCTTTGACAGTCAACACTACACTATAGTACAGCATGGTAGCTTTCTGAACTAATGGAATTATGTACTTATTGATCTTTAGGCTTTCCACAATGAATTTCAAGTTTTTATTAGTTTGATGAACTACAATATATTATTTGTGTTTCAAACTGAGACAAGTAGTCTTATTAATCTGATACTTAGTTACAGACATACTGACACCAGCAAAGCAATGAGGGACAGCATGGACTGCATGGTTTATGCAAGTGACAGTACTGATAACAAAACCAACTACAATATTAAAACAAACTACAAGAAGTGAAACAGACATATGGCTCATCAGGCAATTGTCAGACACTCTGATTTCAACAAAACTACCATCAAAGAAGGAAGTTATGGTGCTATTCCATCACTAAAAGCAAGTGACAAACAAGACAGTCTGTGAAAAGGCACATTCCATAGCCAATCGCGTTTTTGCAAAGGCACAAATTCCAACAAGACTCAAGAAACATGTGGTAAACAGAGTTCAGTGTCTCTTTAAGGAGTAAGACAACGTAAAGAGAAATAAAGCAAACAAAGCTAAGCATTCTGAGACACTTAAAAATAAGGAAGAAGATTGGAAAGCAGGCGTGGACATTTTGTTTGACATTGCCCAGGCTAACACAATGGAGATGATAAGCATTCAAAAAGACCAAGAGTTTCTGTTAGCGCAGTGGGAATCAGGACACCATGGAAAGATGGGCAGCCAACAAGGTTTTGGAAAGAAAAAGAGCATCATCTCCTAGAGGATATCTGTAGCAGACAGATTGTCAATCGCCTTCCAATTTCGGTCTCTGGAGTAGGTGTAGATCAGCTTCTTGGTGTTCCAAAGCTGGCCTGGGGAACTTGCCAAGCTTCTGCGGCAGTAGTTTTTGAAGCAGCCATGGCTTGGAACATTACATATAATGTAAAGTACATGTGTTTTGACACCACATCTGTCAATTCTGGTCCAAGAAATGGTACTTGTATCCTTCTGGAACAAAAAAAAACATCATATTTTAGAAATGGTCTTACAGACAGTGGTTCTTGATGGCCTTGATCCTAGCAAAAGCCCAGAGATAACAATTTTCAACCAGTTTAAGAACATCTGGCAGTTTATTGACAGAGCACACTTTCAGACTGCTTCATCAGACTAGTGAGTGTTTACAACTGTTTCACATGTCATCACAGATATCATAGCATTTGCTGAGATGCAGACACTAGAGTATCAACCCTGTGATGATTACCATGAACTTTTAGACTTGAAAATCATTTTCCTTGGTGGCATGCCATCTAAGAGAATTTTGTTCAGAGCTCCAGCTGGGCTACATCAAGCAAGGTGGATGACAAAGGCCATCTATCCACTAAAGATCTGGATGTTCAGAATTCAGTTCAAACTCACAAAAAAGCAAGAAAAGGCTCTTGCTGATATTTGTCAATTCACTGTGATCATCAATGTGAAACCATGGTTTCAGGCGTTGTCAGCACCATCACCCCCTTGCATTGACCTCCAACTTCTCAAGGACATCTACATCTACAAGAACATATCAGAATTGATATCAAAAACTTCCATGAACAAAATAATAAGACACCTATGTTACTTATCAGAGGAATTGGTGGCCCCCTTTTTTGACAACAACATATCAAATAACACAAAACATCATATGGATACGGTTCTGTAAACATCAGCAGCAAAGCACCCTCTGAAGAGAACAACAGAGGACCCATTGAAACTGGAGGAGAAGAAGTTAGAAAACTTTGCCATGCAGAATACCAACAGATTCTTCAGCATTAACAGACTGCAATGCCTTCATGATTCCTATCTGAGACCATTGATTTAGGTCAGTTGACTAAGAATACCAGGCAGTTAAAAATATAGTGCACAGCAGGGGGGTAATCAATGACACTGCCAAATGTGGTGTTGCACTGATGGATGACTATAACAAACTGCACACAACATCTGAAGAAAAGAAAGTTCTTGTGGCTAGTTGTCAAGGAGTACCAACAGTATTACACTGATTGAACCAAAAAGACACTGATGGACCAGAATGAAGCCCATATGCAAACTGTGTAGTTTGACAGTTGAAGTGACTGGACACTATTGCCAATCAGTTATTTTTTGTTTTGTGTACAGGAAGTAAACAGTCATGTTTGACATTATTTAATTAAGTGGCATTATTGTGAGTTTTTTTTTTTTTTTTTATCAAAGTTTGCTTATACATTCCTTATAGTTATGGTAGGGAGTTCTGAAATTGAAAATAATGCTAAAATGTTTATTTATTATTCAATTATAATCAGAATGGAATCATTTCAGACCATGCCCCATAAAAGAAGAGTAATTTTTTTCTGATTTGCTAAGGACCACCCTAGTGGATAAAAAGATTGATGCATCCAGAGGCATCAATTTTTGTGAATTTATGGGGGGGGGGGCCCCCTTCAGAAAATCTGCTCTATTACTAAAAAAGAAAACAATTCTTTTTTTAATTAAATGTTTATTCTTCACTTCGTCAAAATTTTGATACAGGTGTTTTATAAGTAGACAGGTGTTTTATAAGTAGAAAGTCGGCTGCTCTGGACGATATTCAGCTGTCGTACCATGTGGGATTCTGTAAGTACTAAGTCCCTAGAAAAAAGGAAGAAAAAAAAAATGCGTGCAGGTTAGGGTTTATCTGATGCAAACAGGCATGCTGTGCATTATTTTAAAGGCATTCTTACCTTTCTGTTCAAATAAAATTTTTTTTCAATTTTCTACATTACCATAAAAGGCAGCAGCCCTGGTTGCCCTATCCCCTCTGAGCAGCTCTGAATCCAATTTGCTATTGGATCATTTGAAGCAAACCCCTTCAGTTCTACCTACTGAATCAGGATCGTTTTGAACCTACTGAATCAGCTGGACCCACATAGTGCTAGTTCCTGTCTTCTTGGTGCAAGCCAACACTAATGGTTAGTTTAAGAATTGAAAATAATTAGTTCATTACAAACCTTGAAGGTAAATAATAACAAAACAAAAAAAAAGTTCTTTTTTAAAAACTTTAACTTAACACTAAGTTAATACTAAACAAACATGCTAAACAAACAAAAGTAAAATATAAATAAATAGGAAAACAAAACTCACATATTAAATAAACACTTCAATTCACTGGCATTATAGCAAAATCGAATTTTTATACAGATTAACACATGCCCTCTCTCAGTAAATAAATAAACATTTATCAAAAAATGAAAATATATTTATACTTAAACTAAAACATTAAAGGTCAGCTAACCCCCAGCCCATAACCCCTGCTTAGATCTCACAAGTTCATCACCCAATGTTTGAATTATAAATTGTATGGATTTGTTTGCTTGCAAGCTTAGCTGCAGTTGCATTTACCTTTCCCACCATTTAACCAAGTCTGACCTTTGTCTGCAAGGTCATCTTTTGTTTCAGAACTATTATTAAAATCAGTACTGGTTGAAAATCTTACCTGCTTTTAATTAAACTATTATAAATCAAATTGATCTTAAAATCCCCTTCATCTCAATTTGTACTAATACCCCCATATATTATCTTTTTTATTTCTATAATTTCCCTGAAGCTTTGTAAAAGTCCTACAAACGTATCTACTATTTTTGTTTGAACAAATAAAATACTGTGATGAGGAAAATTATAAAGATGTTCTGCAACAGCTGACTCAAACATTTCCAGTGTTTTGTTTTGTTTTAGAGAGCAATCTATGGCATTCTTGTGTTGCTGTAGCCTATTTTCTAAAATCTATTGTGTTCTTCCCACATAAAATTTACCACAAGAGCATGGAATTTTGTATACTCCCTTTTGCAAATTTCTTGGCAGTCTTTCCCTTTATTTAACAAAGAGCTTACAGATAACAGAGTTTTAAAGATATGCAAATACATTTCCTAAATTTTGA
>JAQQPU010025582.1:0-11953 GCA_029168905.1 Artemia sp. Kazakhstan ARC1039 | reverse complement strand
AAAAAAAAAGAATTAGAAAAAAGAAAAGTATAAAACCTCAAAAAAAAACTTAATAGAGCTAGGAAGTGAAGAGAAAACCACCCTAAATGTGTATCTTGCAGTGAAAAATGAATGTAAAAATGCAATTTAACCTTTTCAGAAAATTGGCGCAAGAAAATAAATGCTGGATTTTGGGAAAAAGATTTCATTAGGTTCTTTAAAGCTACCAGTTAAGAGACGACTAGGAGTCTCAGAAAGGAGAAAAAACTCGCTTATTTATACTATACATGACAGAGAAGGAAACAGAATTAGAGTATTTAAATGCTTTTTCCTCACAAATCTGAGATTTTTAAGGAAAAGAACTCAGTCATTTACAACACCTTGTCAGATGTTGACAAAGATGCTATGACAGGAATGACATCCAATGCTTCTGATGAAAAAGGAAGACATCCAAAACAAAGTAAGATGGATAGAAATATAATTATAGATCATAGAGAAAGGTACAGCCCCAGTATCGCATATTACAGAAGAGAACATACCTCAAATAAGAGTATTTTCTTAATGACACGACAGTTCAAAGGATGCACAATAATTTTTTAAATTCCAATCTATGTTTTGATTGTTCTTATGATTTCTATAGAAAAGTTGTAAAGGATATGAATATATCATTTTCAAGCTAGGCCATGAAGAATTTAAGGAGTTTTTAAGGAGAAGAGTTAATTCAAATTTGAGGAGGATGATTCAAAACCAAAACGAAGATAATCTAAGAGAAGCCACACTACATTACATTTATTGGAAATGTCACATGGAAAAGACCAAACAATCAAGAGATTTGTATAAAAAACATACAAAAACAAATTCTTCCGCCAAATTATATTTTTGGGCTGATCTTCAAGAAGTCATCATGTTACCACGCATGGATTCCTTTAGAGAAGCCGTGTTTACTGGAGGAATTTAGTGTGAGGTATGTGGCACTTGGAACTCAGGCCAAGTCTAAAATATTAGCTGTATTGTGGTTTGAAGCTATTAGTGGAAGAAGAAAGGAAGACACCTTAAATTATATGTACGCTTTATTTGTCACACTAGAGATACCAAACATTTTTGCCTTTGGGTAGATAACTGTTCAAGGTAAAGTAAAAATTTGACGTTTTTAGCTTTCTAGTTTATCTGGTAAACTATTTTGATGCAAAATTCTATGACAAAGTTGAAATTTTTTACATTGAAACTATTCACACAATTATGGCCACCAATTCCTTTCATTGTTAGGTTGAATTCACTTCATCACCGCCTAATATATTTTGGAATGTCAGGCTTATACTTTAAAAATTAAATAAAGAGATAGTGACAAAAGTATGCCTTACCTGAGGGTTTAGTAGAAATAACAGCGGGAAGAGGACACACCACTCTTTTCTATTCGACTAAATATAAAGGTGTTAGTGTGAAGACGATGAAGTTTTACAAACAACATGTTTAAAGAAGTTGTTGGCACCGAGAAATAGAGAGAAAGTCCGAGGTTTCAATAAAGGAAAGGAGAAAAATAATGCAGAGAAACTCTGTCTGTTCATGTCATCCAACCGTCTGGGTGAAGAATGAACTTCCCGGAGCCAAATGAGCCGGACTTAATCAACTACATTGAGTAAAAAGAATATTGTTCCTATGATATATATGTTATGCCAGAGATAAAATACTCCTTCACTGTTAATACTTTCTGTGTCACTCAATCATTAAACTGATTTTTTTTTGCGTGCTCAATATTTATCATATAAATAATACATTTTATTAATAAATTGATGTGTCTTTTAACATGAGTAATTTGAACATTAAGACCTTTAACTCTTTTGATAGGAATTAGACCTTTCAGATATGTATATGTAGTGCCGAGCAGCACTAAGGTAAAAGACCCAAAATCCATTTTTTCAAAATATTAATGTTTTTTTACTTTTTAAAGGCATAAATAAATTTATACAGTTAAATTTAGCATTCAAAAATGTAAAGCTACATTGAAAGTGAAAAAGTCTTGATCCCAACTTGATATATTTGTTTTTCATGAATTCTGAATTATCCTAGCTTTGGGGTCTAAAACTTTCTTTCTTAAGGCGGCAGTGTTATCAAACATATTATTCGCAAAGAGCTGGGCAGTGACGGCTGACATTTTTTATGAGAATGAAAAAAACATTTTACTCGCTTCCTCAAAAAGCAAAATTCCAAGTTTTTTTTTGCAGTAAGAAAGGAGCTATCACCACAATGATAGCTCCTCTCAATGATTGACCCAGTGATAGTGAAGTAACACCTTTTTCGCCATTTGCCATTTTTTACAAGTGTTCTTTATTATTTAAAATTTTCTTTCTATTTTCCAGTTCGTTTCTTGCGTTTTGTTTCTTTTTCGTACTCCAATTTCTTTGTTGTATGTTTTTAAGCAGGCAAAAATAAACTTCTCGCGCAAATACGGCACAGACGTAAACCATTTATATTAAAGCCGCATTTTTGTACCATAGAAATAATGGAAAGTACTCTCTTTGACCGAACCCTGAAGTAGAATTTGAAATAATTTAATTATCAGAAATTAATGGGTACAACATTTGATTTGTTTGGCCTTCAGCACTTCGAGTTTCTTCAGGGATGCAGGAATGGAAAAAAGAAAAGAAAAGCATAAATTAATCCACTCAACTGTATTTTAGTATTTCCACTTGTCTTTGACTACAAATAATCCTGATAAACTTTCACTTGGTTTTCAGACTTCTTTAATAGTTTTTTCCTTAGCCCTTTGGAGATTTCCTTCCCTTCAGCGTCATGAGTCGGTGCTCCCTGAAAATAGTTTTCTTTGTTAATATATGGCTATAGTAAATATCCAGCCAGATACTTGCCATGCTAAACTTCCAAACAATTCACAATAAGGTGGCTCAAACCTAACAGGTGACCAGAAGAAATTAGCGCCGTATTGCCAGTTATAGTTCAGCCAAAAAAGGAAACTTTTCAGTATTAAAAAAAAAAAAACTTTGTTACAGTGCAAGAATTCAATTTGGGGAAGAATGACAGCATAAACTCCCTTTTTCTGAATAAAACCATGATGAAGTACTATTCAAAAAAAAAAAAACAAAAAAAAAAAAAAAAAAAAAAAAACCTGATATCAAACCCGCTGCATCACCACAGGACAAACAAAAAACAACAATAACCGTTTTTGTCAAAATGGATATATTTCAAATCCTTTCCACTTAGTCCCGGAAGCCCTTTTTACTCAAAACACATGATCATAATATTTAATATACAATGCGTTTTCTACTCTCTGGCCAACAACCTTCTAGAATACCTCCATTTTTTTATTATTTCATTTTGCACGATGAGGTAACTCCATGAAGATAGGGACTGACTCGAAAAACAATAAATCATAACTGCCGTGCCTAAAGATCGTGTCTTACACTTAAACACTTCTGAGATGAGTGCCAAAAAACCGTCTGCTACGTTGTTATTGAAAGGAGGTTCGGCAGATCAATGTCGATTATTAAGGGGTCATTCACTCTACATCACCTGTTGTACACCATGGAGTGTCGCTTTTTCCACGACATATGGCACCCTTTCGTCATGCTATGCCACATATGACAAACTTTGTGCCACGTGGGGTGTGTTTCTTTTGACGTATATGATTTTTGTTTAGAGTGGGCAACCTCTCGACTGTGGGTACATCCGTAACGCCTACACAGACGGGTCCATGATCATGAACAGACGGGTCCCCTCTTTGGAAAGAACTTAGAAGACCGTTTCTGACAATTATCTAAGAAGCGCAAAATTATCAGACAACCTTTACCAATTACAACGATGAAATATTCATGTAGTTTATTCTCCTGCAAACAAATTTTAGGTTTTTTATTATATTTTGAGGCACAGAAAAATCCAAAATTCAAAGGAATAGAAGTACCTAGAAGCAGCTAAACTGTATATTATTTCCTTTCTTAATAAACATAAGCAGCAATGTTTTTCGAAAAAAAAAATGAATATACCTTGTTTATTCGCTTTGAAAGTTTAGAGTGTTTTCTTATTTTTCAACCCGTGATTAATTAAGCAATTAATAAAGAATATCTTCCAACAAAATACATCTTTCTCAATCAATTAAGTAAATTACAATAGACTTAAGATAAGCTTGTTTAATTAGCTTCCCAGTGATATGAACAATGTCACTAGAAGTGTACCAGTGGAAGAAATAAATCCAGTTCAAAGATTGTCCGTTTCGCATTGAGACAAATCAAGTTTAAACCCTTCCTTTGACAATATATCAGGCATTAGACTCATCGACAATCTCTTTGAGAATTTCGTCAGGAATTCCACCTTTTGTTTTTACACCCTCTGCGCAGTTAATAATCTCTCTTCTCTTTTATCACCCAAGAGTGAAAATACTTCGCAAATTTCTTAGCTAGACAGGGGGTTTTTTCCGCTCGTCCTGCTTTCTCTTTCATAGGCTGATCCGATTGATCGAAAGTGAAAATCCAAGAAAATAAGACCGGACTTAAGACACGTGAGAACTGTCAACACTGCCCGCTACAAAAATCACTTCTTTATTTATTTAATCCTATAAAATCCTTAGACTTAATCCTACAATTCAAGACACTTTTATGTTGGAATTAGTTACCGTTTAATTTTACAGAAGTAATACACATAATACACTTTCTTAAACTTAATACGCTTATCTTAGACTTAGTCACTTAATATAATAAACTTTTTCAACTTGACACACTTACCTTAGGTTTCATATACTAGCATGTTGAAATTAATTATCGTTTAATTTTGTCTTCTTAATAGTACGATTTTTGTTTGTGTTTGAATTTTGATTAATTTAAACTTATATATTTATTTTAAAAAATTTAATCTTTTAAATTTTACAAACTAATTTAATTATTAAATCAAAAATTAATTAAATAAAAAAATAATTTAGATTAATTTACAAGATTTGTTCAAATTAATTTGTTTTTATTTATATCGTTTAGTTGTCTTCTCAGTAAAATGGTTGCTGCCAAATCATGGCAAAGACGTTCTTATATTCCAATTCTTGCTTAAGAAAAATAAAGCTCTACCCTTAAATGTATCATAAACAAATAAAAGGCAGAATAATTAGTACAAATATTTTTTGCTCCTGAAGATGAACTCCACAGTTTTCTATTACAAACCAAGATGATAAGAATTTTTCTCATTCTTAAACTAAAAAAAAAAACAAAAGAAAACAGGAACTTCTCATAATTATCCCCCTCTTGTTTTTAAATCCTTCGGCACAATACAGGAAGAAGCTCGAAATATATATCTTATTTAATATTTTGATATTTTATATTATTTATATTTTATAGGCTATTATAAAATTATTATATTTTATTATTAATATTTATGCAACAATATAATTATGCAACATCTCCCCCTCTTGTTTATAAGTCCTTCTCCACAATACAGAAAAAAGCTCGAAATATATATATATATATATATATCTTATTTTATATTTTGATATTTTATATTTTATAATATTTTATAGCCTATTATAAAGTAATTATTTTTTATTATTAATATTTATGCAACAATTTAATTATGCAACATCTCCCCCTCTTATTTGTAAGTCCTTCTCCACAATACAGGAAAAAGCTCGAAATATATGGGAAGGCGTCATAACATCTAACCGTCAGGAGCACTAACGTCATTTCGTCTACAAAATCCGTCATAACATCTACAAAAAAATTCCGTCAGAACCAATAACCGTCATAACATCTAAAATTTTAAAACTTTCAGCCCGAAACATACATCTTATTTTATATTTTGATATTTTATATTATTTATATTTTATAATATTTTATATCCTATTATAAATTTATTATATTTTATAATTAATATTTTATATTATTATATTATAGTTTGATAAGTATCTTTAAGAAACTTTGAAGCCAACAAGCCAATGGACAGTAGTTAATGAGTACTGGTCTGAAATTTTTTTGGTCGGATTTTCCTGCCTACCAAACTTCAATTAAATTCAAGCACTTTCACACGGAAGGTTGGCGGGTGTAGGAAGCGCCATATTCCTCTGAAAGTCCGTCCCCTTAGCTCATGGTGACTGTCCCATAAGTTTCTAGCCTATCTGAGTACTTTCACGCAAACTTCCATAAATGAGGCGGGTCCTTGAAAGTCATTCTTCTTATGTCCCACTAACCTAACCTACCTGCCCCATAAGTTGAGAGTCAAATCGTGACAAAAAGCCTAGCTACTTTTTCGCTTCAAACAAAAGTGGAATATGCTTTTATTTCTGCTAAAAAGTCAACAGGGAGAGGGGAATATAAGAGCAGCCAAGGATTCAAGTTGTGCCTCAAATTATACAGATTGAAAATAATTGTACGTGGCTTATTGTCGTACCAAGTCAGAAAATAGCACGCTTTTGCGTCGAATCAGAACATATCTTAGTTTCGCATTATCGTTGTGCGATATGTCCCGCGATGAAGTTGTCGCCCCCTCGCGATTTTCAAAATGGCACACAACATGAACAGATCTTTATTCGAAACAACTGATGTCATATACATGAGGACTAAAATTGAGACCAAAATGTCGCAAATCGTAAACGGATATTTTTTTAATCTATGACATCAGAATATGACATCAGGATTATTTTAGAGTCAGATCATAAAGGATTATTGATCAGCGTTAAAACGAACCTTTCAAATTTTGGAAATTTTTACAGTTCAGACATTGAAATTTTTTCTTTTTTTAAAAAAAAAGAGTTTTTAAGTAGTTATAAAAGAATTTTAAACAGGACTTAAAGTTTTAAAGCTTAACTATAGGAATTAACAACTCAACTTAAGCTACTTAATTATTTAACTTAAAGTAAAGCTCTAAGTTTTATGTGAAGTTTCAGATTTTAATTAAAAAAAAAGTATAAAAAAAGTTTAGAAAGGAAGAGAATATTAAAGTTTAAGAGGAACATTTGATAATACACCTCTGCCTTAGTCCAAAACGCAGCAAAAGAAATTACACTCAACGGAATAACGAATAAAAAGATTGGTAATAAAGATGGCGGCACTTTTGGATCCCTGGGAAAAAGCTCCTTTCTCGAATTCTGTATTTCTTAATTGTCCGATCTCGATTCTGCTCCTTTCTGTAAAATTTCCCGTTGGTTATTTTAAGACGTTATTTGAACGCAGGGACTAGGGAAACGTCAAACATTTTAAGTATTTTTTCATTTTATTTTATCTTTGATTGGAAACTGGTCCTTGCCGGCTTGCCCGTTAAAAAGGAGTTTTCAACTCGTAAACAAAAAAATGGGACAAAGAAACAAAAATTTGGCGAAAACTTTAGTTAGTCCTCTGTGACACAGCCCCCTTCAGCTTCAGATCATATAAATGAGGACTAAAACTTAGATCAAAATGGCGCAAACCGTGAAAAGATTTTTGTCAAAAATAACTGGTCAGATAATCAAGTATTATTGATCAGTGTCATAGCAAACCTTTCTGTTTTGAAGTTATAGAGTTTAAATACAGAAAGAAATAAAGTTTTTCAGTTTTTAAGTAAAGAAGACTTTTAAGCAGAATTTGAAGTTTTAAAGCTTAACTATAGAAAAATTAACAACTTAACTTAAGCTGCTTAACTACTTGAAGTTAAAGTAGAGCTCTAAGTTTTACGTAGAGTTTTGAAGTTTTTTAAGTAAAGAAATAAAGCATATAGAAAGCTTAGAAAACAAGTGAATATTAAAGTTTAGGAGGAACATTTGATCATATTCCTCTGCCTCAGTCCAAAACACAGAAAAAGAAATTACAAATTCAACCAGAATCATGAAAAAAAAACTGATTGGTAACAAAGATGGCAGCACTTTTGGATCCCTGGGGAAATGCTCCTACTCGATGTCTGTATTTCTCGATATCGATTCTGCTCCTTCCTGTAAAATTTCCCAACCGCTTTAAAACAATATTTGAACACGGGGTCTAGGAGAAGGTCTAACATCTTGAGCATTCTTTAATTTTATCATAACTTTGATTGGAAAATGGTTTTGTTAAGACGGAGCTTGCCCGTTAAAACGGAGTTTTCAACTCGTAAACAAAAAAAATGGGTAAAAATACAAATACTTGGCAGAAAACTTCAGTTAATACTCTGCGACACAGACTTCCCCCATTGAGCTCACAAACCTTAGGCTCTGACTCATTGTCAAACAAAAACACCCCTTTGGCCCCAGGCAAGAATAACACGCAGCTTTCCAAAATATAATGTCTTATCCATCAATCCAGTCAGAGGTCTACACTTTCCGTAAAAACCCCCAAGGGTAGACCCTTATCAATTTCACTCAATAAACAAAAATTTGGGAGCATAGAAAAAAAACTGACCGAAAACAATATCATTATGCTTTAATATACTTCATATATAATATACTTCAGTTATTGTTCGCTATACATGCCCAATATTTTAATATAATTCGATTGTACTTCAACATCAAAATTCCCCCAAAGATTTATTTTTTCAGGATTCTGTTAATCATTTCCTTCAAATAATTGTGCTACTTAACACAATATTACACAGTTAAAAAGCAATTTTAAACCATCATCAAAACAAAGGGTTATATGGTTAGGTTAGACCGAAGACTCCCCAAAGTTAATATACCCCACATTGGGAGGGGGGAGAGGGGAAAAACGTCTAATCTTGTAAAGCTTAGTAAAGGAATTCTTTTCATGCATATTTTAAACAATTACCTGGTCGTCAAGCTTTGAATATTTATTTGTCTCATTTCTGAAAAGGTCAACGGGATGGATAGCTTCTCCTTCTGCTTCGCAGCGGCTTCGTCCTTCTTTCTCTCCTTCTCTTGTCGTTTCTTTTCTTCTTCTGCCCTTTCAATATCTCTTTCTTTAATGAGAGCTTCACGCGATTCAATCTTTATTATAAATTTACCTGAAATCCAATAATTTAAATTGAGTAATTTCCAGTGAAAGATGGATTAGAGAAAATCCTCATAGGCTGGGTTTAAAATGTTGCTTACGTTAACAGATCATTTGTTCCAAGAACTCACAAAGAGATGAAAACTACGGAGTTTTGACAAAAAAAAACATTCAAAAAAAGGTACTTGTATGATATACCCCCTACCACTCAAGAAGTGAAGTTAGGCTAATCCCAATAAAATATACCTAAGTATGATAAAAATATAATGCTTTAAAAACAAATTTGGGCTATATATTGACACGTTAGGGGGGGGGGTTGATAAAGTACAACGAGTCTACCTACAAAATGTGTTAGCTACAACTATTCTGATATTATGATGTAAGAATTGTTTTCTGACGTTATATTGTCGAAATACTTTACCCCCCTCCCCGCCCTAATCTACAAATATATAGCTCAAATTACATATTTCCCATCTATTCTGTCAATTCTCTTTGTCTTTTCTCACGCTAAGTTGAAAGAAACTAACGAAAGAAACCTGTTTACAGTGCGTCAATGTATGAACAACTTGAGCGGTAGGGGGCATATCATACAAGTACCACAAAACATTCTCTACGCCTGAATTTTCTCTAACTAGCCAAATCAAATTGGAAATTACGATTGATTAATCAAACTCCCCTTCAAATTTTAGGAACTATCTTCAAGACAGTACAATATCCACAAATTGCTGCATACGAAAATCCTCCGGACACGGATGAGTGATTTCTGATACTTGGCGAGAAAACTTCATCGGCGTTATGAGCGACACTATTAAGCTAAGTCAGAACCATGTGGGAAGGCCATAATAAATAAGCAAAGAAAAAACTACAGAAAGGAAAAGATAATTATCATTACACTTAATCCTTCATTACACCACTATTACATTTTCTATTTAGTGAAAGGAGGTTACAAAAAATACCTGGAAAAGAATCGACTATAGACAAACAAAACTTTAGAGTAAATTCATGCATTAGAAACTTTGCACTAGGCCCTTTAGAGAGTCAGGCCGGGTTTTTGACTTTCTAAGAATACCTTTTGTGGACAAATACCATCTTTGAAATTAGACCTATATCATCAAAGCAAAGTTTATTTTTGAACACCTATAATGAATACTATTCTAAAATACTAAAATAGTAAAAAGAGGTCTCAAGACTAAAGAAATTGCCACAAAGCGTTTGATTTATCTTTTTTAATTACTTTTTCTGGATAACTATTGACTAGTTAAAGCATTTTAAGGCAAATTTTCATATAAGTTTCCTGTTTTTCTCCATATTTCAAAAAGTTCAAAGATCTCTAGACTAAAGAAATTACCACAAAATGTTTGCTTTATCCAGTTTATTAAGGCATTTTATTCTTTATATTCTAGTAACCTAAAAACCATGCTAGCTAAGTACAGGTCAATTAACACTACCAATTAAACAGACAAGGCGGGTACTATGACCAGACAAGGGTTAACTAAAGCGAAGGGGAGTGGAGGTAACATCCCCTACAGAATAAAATAAGCACTTATTTAGGTTATTCTTATTAAATTCTTTTCATATTTAATTTTATTGCCTGTCAGTAAAGATGAAAATATAATATAAAAATATAAAATAAAAATATAATATATCTGCAGCTATTTCAAGTGTATCCACTACAGTGAGCAATAATAACAAACAAAATAAAAAAACAAATACCTTTGGACCTATTATTTCCATCGCAGTAATCCTTATAGAAATACATTAGACTATATTCTTGAAAAAAAGCATAGATACGAGGTTTTTGCTGTATAGCGAAGATATGTTAAATTATACTTAAAACTTCCGTATGTTTGTCACATGTGTGCCTAAAACCGAAAGTAGCATAAAAAGAAACAACCCCACAATTGGGAAACCACCATCTTCTTGATTTTCCAGCCTCACTCCTAGTTCTGGTAAGGTGACATCACGGAGTTTATCACAAATGTTGAGTAAATCATCATCACCATCACCTTGGCCGATTTCCTAACTTTTCCATAAAATTCAGCGATATTCAGTAAGTCTTCACTCTAAGACGAAGAAAAGCAATCACTTTTTGAACAACAACGTAAACTAACAACATACTGAAACTAAATTTTCTATTGAGTCAATTTAGAATTGTTTCCTGAGTCCTTGTTCTCTAATTTAATCTCTGCCAGTCATATTATTTTATAATGTCTTTTTACCTTAGTTGTTAAAAAATTAACCGGAACTTCGAACAAAATCAAATTCTAATAGAGGGGGGGGGGGATCTTACAATAACCAATTAAAAACAGAATTGAGAGAAAGAGGGAATGAGGTCTTTTGAAACCCTTCATTTTTGATCGACTTTGTTCCAGTCTAATTTAGATTTTTGCATTTGTGTTACGTTTTTTCGAGACGGACAATTTTTTTTTTTTGGGGTGGGGGGGCGGGGTCTAACCCGGTACCAGCACTTCATCATTATTCAGCACTTCATTAACAACTTTTTGTAGAATTATCCTTAAGCAATTTCTAAGAAAAATCTTTTCGTTCTTTTAAAAGTGTGAATACGAAAGCTCTCTCAAATCACTAACCGCCATGTGGAGCAGACTTTGAGAAAAGGTCATAGCAGCAGAGCCCCCAGACACCTTTTTTAGAGAGTTCCAACCGGTTTCCCCAGGAACAAAGAAGAATTTATAATTGCAAGGAAAACTATAACAGGTAAAACTCTCCTCTTTTGCTAACGAAGGAATGAGTTATTTAGTCTTTGGAAGTAAAGTGCTTCCATCAATCGAAGGTTCTCCCTTCGAAAAGATTTTACGAAAAATACTGGAGTAATACGTGTGTGAATATGACAGGTCTCTCAAACCACTAACTGTTATGTGGAGTAGCCTTTGAGCAGAAGCAATCTCAACAGAGCCATCAAACCTTCTCTGTTCCAACTATTTTTCCACCGAAAAAAGAAGAAAATATAATTGCGAGGAATTGTAATACACGTAGAATACTCCTACCCTGTTATTGAGGGCTGAGTTATTTAAATTATGTAAGTAACATTGATTTTTGTAAAAAGATTTTACAAAAAATATTTTACAAATTTTTTTTTT
>JAQQPU010025581.1:0-11954 GCA_029168905.1 Artemia sp. Kazakhstan ARC1039 | reverse complement strand
TTGTTGCTTTTATGAGAAATTCGTTATCTTCGATGGAAAAATTGGTGCTATTAGAAAAATTTGTTACTGTTAAGAAAAACTTGCTAGTTCTCAGAGAAAAGTTGTTTTCATAAATATAAAATTGTTACTTCTCACTAATCGCCTAACTACCGTAATTATAAAATGAAAAATTCAGATCCGATAAGCTCAGATCTTGATTCAAACAACAGATTTCAAAAGTGTTGAATTTCACGCCAAAGGACTTGAGCAGTTTGTCGTGTTTTGGCACCACAGAATAAATGTCATAGGAAGAGTGAGACAACAGTCAACCGCCTGCGGTACGTTTTCCGAACAAAATGCTTTCAGATGAGAGGGTAAACTAGATTTTGGCAAATATTAACTAGGTTTGTTCGATTTTACTAGATCTGAACCCCCTTTTACTAGATTTACAAGGTGGATATGTTTTTCACAAGATCCAGTAAAATTTTACAAGGGGTGGCAACGTTGTTCAAGAGAGATCTGACTTGTCTACCCGTGAAAAGATCTAATGTCGCTTGTGTTTTTACCGGTTTACACATTCTCTGGAGCAATCGCACCTCGGTCCGGGTTTTTATAATGGGTGAGATAGGGAAAGATCATACTGCTATTATATATACTGTGGGTGTGATATGGAAGCTCAACAAATGTTAGCTTTAAAAGACTGTTTTAAAGTAAATTTAGTACTTGTCGGCTTTTGGAAGCACACCCAAAAAGTGAAGTAAACAAAATTATGGAAAATTAACCCAACCTTACGTAACCAAACCCCCAGCCCCAACTCTAATGGGCAAATATATAGCCCAAATTATACAAGTCCAATGCATTCTGACTCCCATGCATTGTATCACCCATCACTTGTTTTTGTAGCTATAAAACCGGTTTTCTGAGATGTAACCTAAGCGTTATTATTAAATGTGTTTCTAAAAACCGACAAATACCGTGAATTTTACTTTAGCTGGCCATTTTAAGCGAATGAGTAAGTCTATAATAAATTTTAATAAGTCTACAAGGGATTTTTTAAATTGATTTTTTGGCCCCAGGTGGCGATAGGGGAACGCTCTACAGGGGGAATTTTCCTTGGGGGTCCATAATAGACAGTGGGGCACCCTCGCCCGGGGTCATAAATACAGGCGGAGGAGGAAGAAGGCCCCTCAAATGTACACTCAAAAGGGCCCACTGGTTTGTCCTCAAGTCCCATGAGTTGCAAACCTTCTCCCAGTAATGGGTTAAATTGCATGGTGATGCAGAACACCATCGCGGGAGGATCCTCTATAGGAGGACAACTGCGGCAGGGCGTAAGATCAAGATCTATGGACAACGGCCTCTGCAAAGGGCTATCTCGACCTTTTCGGGGTACCTGCAAGACTGGAGACCTTGCGGTCAACTCTATTCCCACTTGAGGAGTGGCGCCCCTCGAGGAAATTATAGCCTAATAAACGTCACAGCACTCGCACGGGATTCTGACTAATGGACAATTTCTATGGGCTTGGGATGTTTTGATGGGCGTCTTTGGGCTGAAAAACCTCTTCATAGCTAATTTTTCTATTATGGGATGCCTCCCCGTAGTAGCATAAAATTTGTAGGCATGAATATATAATGAGTCGGAGGTAATAGGCTTGAGACTGTCTGTGCAGGATTTAGACTCTTGTTGATAGAAGAGCATCGCCAAGTGCTGAAAACCATGTTGTGACCAAGATGGGGCCGGGATTGCACAAAGCCTCCATTCATGGAGGTCCCAGGGACTTCTTGCTGTCTGGTTCTAAGCCGGCTTAAGCACTTCGGTGTAGACTTGAGAAGATATGTGATCCCCATCCTGCACTGGTATCCGGGATCATTGCTTTTCCTGAGGCGAAAATAATTTCAATGATTTAAAGAACATGAAATTTGGAACTTGGAATCTTACGACATTATAAAATGACTATCGTATCGACATTTTTACTGACGAGTTCAGACGATTTGAACTGGATTTATTAGGAATTTCAGAAACTCATATCCTGCATGAAATTAGGTGATATAGAATTTGTTTACTCAGGCAGGAAGGATGGGTTACATAGACAGGGAGTAGGGCTCATGATGAATAAGGAAGCTGCTAAGTCTTGTTTAGGCTGGGAAGTTGTTAATAATAGAATACTAATTGCTCATTTTATGACTAGAAAGTTCAGGGTATCAGTTATAATAGTATACGCCCCTGTAGAACCGACTGACGGAGATACTAGTGACTCAGATGAATTTTACTTACAGTTACAGGAGCAAATAGACAGGGTCCCAGGTGGAAATATGATGTTATTACTGGGAGATTTTAACGCCCAAGTTGGTAGAAATAGGGATAGATGGTGTCCCAGCCTAGGTAAATTTGGTGTAGGAAAAGAAAACAGTAATGGATACAAACTTTTGCAATTTTGTAGGCATAACAATCTAGTTATAACCAATACGGTGTTCGGTCATAAAATTGCACATAAATTAACATGGTATTCACGTGATGGTAAGACAGCAGACCTTATTGATTATGTTATAGTAAACAAAAGACTGGCAGGATCAATACAAGATACTAGGGTATATAGGAGTGCTGTTATTGATGTTAAAAGTAAAGATCACCATCTATTAGTGTCAAGGGTTAACTTAAAGCAGAAATATCGGAAGGGTAACTACCTCCCGGGAATTATGATGTTGGTAGACTCCAGGATGAGAATTTGAGAGAAACTTTCCAGGAACAGTTGAATAGTAAACTTGAGAGTTTAAAATTTGATAATGTGGAAGATGGTTGGAATAATTATAGAAAAATAATTTGTGAAGTTACTGAAGGTGTCTTAGGGAAGAAAGCTGGAACTGTAGCTAAGAATATTAGTGAAAAAAGTTTTCTGTTTAATAGAAAGGAGAAAGGACTTGTACAAGAATTATCTGAGTGATAGATCGCATGAAAACAAAAGTAATGTAAAGAAAGTGGAGAAAGCATTAAAATATGAACTAAGGAGGCGTGAATTGGAGGCAATGGATAAAATTGCCGAGGATCTGGAAGATGCAGCTAGACGGCATAATAGTAAAATATTGTACTTGCACGTTAAAAAATTGAGAGGGAGTAGTCAATCCGGATTTGGCCCAGGTAAAGATAGGAATGGGGTCGCAATTAGCGATAAGGAAAAAACTAAAGAGAGATGGGCGGAACATTTTGAGAATTTGCTTAACCGAGATAGAGTTGCAGGAAAAAATATAGAGGAAAATGAAAAAGTTTGTGATACCTTGGATGTGAAGGAAGATTTGTTTTGTGAGGAGGAATTAGTAACAGTACTAAAAGGATTAAAGAATAATAAGGCTCCAGGTGCTGATAGGGTGGTAAATGAGTTTCTTAAATATGGTGGCTCTGAGGTTAGAAATAAGTTACTGAAGATTATGAATATGATTTTTGAAAAAGGGGAAGTACCTAACGATTTTAGGAAAACCTTAATTAAGCCACTTTATAAGAAAGGTGATTAAAGTGAGTGTGGTAATTATCGAAGCATTAGTCTGGTCTCTGTAGGTAATAAATTACTTAGTAATATGATACTTTTTAGACTGAGAGATGCCATAGACAAATTTTAAGAGAAGAGCAGTGCGGTTTTAGAAAAGGTAGAGGATGTGTCGACCAAATTTTCACTCTTATGCTAATAATTGAGAAGTGCCTGATTTCTCAAACACCTTTGGTCCTCAGTTTTATAGATTATGAGCAAGCGTTTGATTCTGTTCATAGAAGAGCCTTAGTAAAGGTTTTATCCTTGCATGGTATACCAGACAAATACATTAAAGTGATTAGTGCTATGTACGAGAATAACACTGCTACGGTTAAGGTAGGAAAATGAGGTTAGCAGCTGGTTTTGTATTAAATCAGGAGTTAAGCAGGGTTGGGTTCTATACCCCTTTGTATGAATTATTTTGATGGACTTTGTTTTAAGGAGTACAGGAAAGGCAATGGGAGACCACGGAATTAAATGGAGAGGAAAAAATCTCCTGGACTTGGATTATGCTGATGATTTAAGCATCCTAGATGAAAGTGTGAGAAAAATGAATGAAGTTATAGAGATTTTATGAGTTCAGGGTGCTAGAATTGGTTTGAAAATTAATTTTAAGAAGACTAAGTCACTAAGGCTAGGAATAAGTGAAGATGAAAAGGTGACGTTGGGTAATGAAAAGATTGATCAGGTGGGTAGCTTCACTTACCTTGGTAGTATTATTAGTTAAGATGGTGGGAGCAGTGAAGATGTTAAATATAGAATAGCCAAGGCTCAGGGTATTTTTTCACAGTTAAAAAAAGTCTGGAAGAATAGGAAGATAAGTCTGCAAACCAAGATTAGAATATTAGAAGCTACAGTGATGACAGTGGTCAAATATGGCTCTGAAGAATGGACGCTCCGAAAAGAGGATGAAGATTTACTAGATGTTTTCCAAAGAAATTGCTTAAGGATTGTTCTGGGTACCCGGCTGACTGACCGTATTTCAAACAATAGGCTTTATGAAAAATGTGGTTCAATACCGCTCTCTAGGGTTATAATGAAAGAAAGGTTGAGGTGGCTAGGGCACGTTTTGCGGATGAAGGATGACAGATTGCCGAAGATTGTTCGTTTCGGCCAACCATCTAGGGCTAAATGGAAAGCAGGTCATCCCCGTCCGGGGTGGGAGGACGCCTTAAAGAAAGATTTAAAGGAAATGGGAACTTCGTGGGCGGGTGTAAAAATAGAGGCTTTGAATAGATTGGGGTGGAAGAGGAGCGTGTGTAGCTGTGTCGACCTCAGGCGGCTTGGTGCTGCGGTGAGTTGTTAGTAGTAGTAGTAGTTATTTTTTTTAACTTTTTTTATTTTTTTAACATGATAATTTTTTTCGACTTTTCTTTAAATGTCCGAGAATGACATAAAACATACTTAAAACACTAAAATATACATTTAATATTTTCCAAATTCAATATGATATAGAAATAATATAGAAATGTTAGTCGTGACTTTTACTATTAGAAAAATTATCTTTGTATTTGTTTTTTTTGGACTGAATTTTTTTCTGGGACTTAATGAAATTATTCAATTTGTTACATATCTTAAAATGACATAAAATGTGCTTGAGACTGTACCAATCGTACTCTAGGCTTTCTTTTAGTCATGACATGGCTTTCCCAGTGGTACTCTATGGCAGGTTACCAACAATACCTGGTTTATTTTATGTACTAAATCAGTAATTTTTCTACATTGGAAGGATTAAGATCTGCATCATTTTTTGTTTAAAAAATGAACATGAATTATTTGGAGAAAGTTTGTACACATCATAAGGCCATCGTTGTGTTGAATGCTGACAAAGATTGATATTCGAACTATTAAACAAGCATTAATGGAGATCTTATTGGAAATGTATGTGTGCGTTGTCATGTCAGTGAAAAGCTAAATTTCTTTGGACTCTCGAAACCATTCAGTATCACTCATGGTGAATATGCGAGAGTGAGATCTTCAGAGAAGTGAGTGCTAAAAGAGAATGACAACATAAAAATAATAGTTAATGAAGATGGGCATCTTCTCGCTAATGGTTCTGGTAACACGTTACCTGTTGATAGATCCTGTTGCCATCGTTCCGATATTAATATTAAAATGAAAGCGAGGAGGAAAAGAAAGGTCAACTGTTGTACTAATATCATAAATCATATCTTGTCTACATGCCAGAACTACTGCCTGTGTAAACACAATGTGAGAATAGACAGTGATATCGCTATCAAAATCAAAAGGGCTTTGGCAGACAATATCACTAATGAATATAAAGATAAATTGACGGAAAATAATGTTCAATATCAAGGTAAATTGATGGAAGATAATGCGCAGGTGAATATTATTACTACTATTGATCATATAGTCGATGAACCCATTTAATATCAAAGATGAAACGCATATTGAACCTGTAGATGACACACAATAAAAATTTTGTATGACTCAAAATGGATTAATGGTTATTTTACTGATTACAAACTAAGAGATAATTTACCTGTACTGTATTCCGTGCCAAGTACACTGTGGCGTAATCTATTCGATAAACAAACTAATTATTGAATAAGCTAACTAACCGCTGGCGGACTTGATTTATTACAAGGCACTTTTGGAAAACGGGGGGATTTAATTGCCCCCCTTGCCAGTAAGTTGTCGTGTTTTTTAACATAATTTTCTGAAGGTGTTGAAGGAAAATATAAAGGATTGCTGAATGATGGCCATCTAGCCCAATAATTTTGAGACCGTCTAAACAATTAATTTGGAAAGGGGCAATTAAATATTATTTTATTATTTTGTGCCTATTGAGGACATTATTTACAACATAATCAATAAGTTGCCGAGAGAGATTCGAAGGAAGAAGAATTGTTTAGGTGGCTGAAGGAAAGACAACGGCAAGTAAAGTGTCTGGTTCTGATAAAAGAAAGTTGCAGATTCTAACGGTAGGTGATAGAACAATGCGCTCCGATTCAGAAGTGAAGTTCTCTGGCAACGAAAGTACGGAAGAACAATTAATAATGAAAAACCAAAGAAACAAATTGAAGGTTAAAACAAAACAGTGGACTGACAAAATCAAAAAGGACTTGGACTTAAAAATCAGCCAAGAAGTTGAAACAGCTGTCAGCAAACTGGGTGCTGTAAATCAGAGAACAGAACCGAGTGAGTCCACAATCAAAAACATCAAAACGGAGATTTACAACAGTCTGTTGCTCGATCTTGAGAAAATGGTGAAAGACAAGCTCTGTGAACTTGACCGGTGTTTAAAATCCCTTGAGAAGTCCGTTTCTGATATCGATCTAGCTGCTAATGCTGTGAAAGCGTCAGTCAGTGAAATTAAAGGGACAATAGACAATCACAATGAGACCCTTGCACAAGCGTCGCTAGGTAACCAACTGATATTTTTCAGCCTCGAAGAAGATGTCACAACGAACACTGTTATCAAGGAGAACGTCGAAAACTAACTTATGGAACTATGTGCGCAGAAATTTCCGGGCATTTCTTTAGATTCCTCTGATATTGTCTTTGCCCGTAGAATAGGACGCAAAGTTTCAAATCTGCCAAGACTGACAGTAGTGACACTTTCAAACCTTAGAGTTCGGTAGCAGATTTTAAAAAATATTAAGCAACTCAAGGGGTCTAGAATGTCTGTCACTGAATGCCTAAAGTAAACTAAACGGGAGTTATTTGCATACGCAAAAACTGAATTTGAACTGAAAAATTTCTGGACCACTGATGGAAATTTTATGGTTAAAACCGGACACACAAGTGCCCATAAAGTCTCAAATAAGGATGAGATTATCATTTTGAAAAGATATCTTGATACTTCGATCGGGGGCATTTAAAACTAAGAAAGTGTATTGATAATAATATTCATAGATGTAATTAATTTGTAACATTGTTGCTTTTATACCTTAGTGCTATCATTTCTGTATCTCTTTCTACTTCTCTTTCTCATTTCTTTTTCTCTTTCTGCTTCTTATCCTGCTTATGCTTTTCCTGCTCTATTTCCTGCTTATGCCTCTCTTCTTGTTGTGATAGACGGTCGGATTTCTCAGACTCAAAAAAGGGGGGGGGGAGAAGGAACAGAGATTTCTTTTACGTGAGGGTTGCTTGTTTTTGGCCAAGTCACCATCAGCACACATCGTCACGAAATACTACGAACACCGGAACACTCCTGTTATTACTATTTTCCTCCACTATCATTATTTAGTCTAATTGATGAAAATAAAAACATCGTTGATCTCGACGATGAATGATTTTTCATTCTTAACTGAACAGTCCCTGCTAAAAAAAGCATTTCTCAATCTGCCAGGATGTGATGACGAGTCAGCTACTGATCCCGTGATAGACAGGGTGAATGCCACATCCCACTCATATGCAACACCCTAAGAATATCTTAATGAAATACTTCCTGCAATTTCTACTAATGATAAATTTAATCTTTTCTGCCATAATGTTCAAAGAATTAAACAAAAATGGAATGATATTCTTACATTCACTGCTGAAAAGAAAAATCTTTTTAGTTTAGTTGGTTTAACTGAAACTTGGCTGTCTTCTCAAGATGACATGTCGCCATACTGTTTGCTCGGTTTTAAACCATACATCTTCCACGGCCCGTAACAAAGGGCTCCGATGGCATTGCATTATTTGTAAATGATTCTATCTCTTACAAGCACCGCGATGACTTGAAATCAATTTTTAATTGTGTGGTAGAACTTCGTCGATCTGTCTACTCAATAGTCATTGAAATTCTTGGAAAGTCATCTCCAGTAGATTTGGTGTACCTTTTTTGTAAGCCACCGCCATTTCCAAGTTACATTTTCTGTTCGCAAGTTGAACAGCTTATGTCGGAGATTAATGAATGCGGTCGAGGTAAAAATACATGTCATATGGGTGACTTTAACATCAACTTGCTGACGACTGACGGTGACGCCAACTCGCGTTCGTTCCCTGATACTACTGTATCAACTGGTCTTCTCCCCACTGTATTCTTTCCCACAGGATATTGTTCAGCTAGAAATACTGCAACACTGATTGACAATATATTCCTTTCCTTTAACCCTCACACATCTTTACCTCGCATATTATAACATATCTGATGTTTCCGATCACTTCCTAGTCATCACAATGGTCTCAACAAGGACAGGCCGGTCCAGTAAGTCAGCGTCTAATCGTGTTTTCACGGATCGAAGATTTTCCCAAAAAACATTGATTATTTCACTGAAATCCTGAAATCGAATGATTGGTGTGCTGTAACTCATGCGTCTTCGGCGGATATGGCAGCAAATGCACTCACAAGCCGGCTTCAACAGTTAACAGAACGATGTTTTCCTCTACGAACAAGTCGGGTCAAAAGTATTCCCAAAACTCCTTGGATGACAAAAGGTCTCGTTCAGTCTACCGAACACAGAAATAGACTGTACCTGAAAGCTTGTAAATCTACAACTCCTGAAGCGAGAGAGAAATACAAAAGTACAGAAATAAATTAAACGGATTAGTACGTAATGCAAAAGGGCGGTATTATGCGGAGGGAGTAAATGAATGTAAGACTAACTTGAGAAAAGTAAGGGAGGCTGTTAATGCAATAATTTGTCAAAAAGGAAGAAGGTGGCTATACCTAAAGAAATAATAAATATACGTGGTGAGATTGTAGCAAGCGAATCTCGTGCGGTGCTTTTAATCAATTATTCGTTAATAAAACATCTCTACATGCTTCTGGCCCATCTACTGAACAAACCAACAGTAGAACAATATCAGGTCTTTTTCTAGCACCACGTACGAAAGAGGAATTACTAGTGATTATCATTAAGCTGCCTAATGGCAAATACCCAAGACACTTTTGGGCTGTGTAACTATATCTTGAAGAAGGCCTCTGCAGGTCTTGTTCTACCTACACAGTTGGTCAACCTTTCACTAGCAACCGGATTTTATCCTAATGTGTTTAAAACAGCACAAGTCCTTCTCCTCTACAAAAAAGGAGACAAGAGTCTTATCTCTATTTATCGACCCATATCAATTCTACCGGTTATATCAAAAGTCCTCGAGCGAGTGGTTTATAACAGAGTATATAGATTCTTCGACGTCAAGTGGCTACTCTCTCCCCGTCAATACGGGTTTCGGTGTTGTCATTCAACTTCGCATGCCTTAGTTGATTCAGTTGAATACATATTAAATAGCCAGGATACTGGAGAAAAGATACTAGGGATTTTTCTGGATTTCACTAAAGCTTTCGACACGGTATGCCATTCAATCCTCCTCACAAAATTACAATCATTTGAAATATATGGTTTTTATCATGAGTGGTTTTCATCGTACCTGACTGATCGTAAGCAGTGTGTAATTGTGGAGGGTAGTTTGTCGCCAGAATTACCGCTAAAATCTAGCGTACCTCAGGGGTCGTTACTAGGACCGTTTTTGTTTATTTTGTATATCAATGACCTGACAACCTGCCTTAGTACAAATGCACATCCAGTACTATTCGCTGATGACTCAAATTCCTTCATTGCTGCTGAATCATCCGAGTCTGCTGCACAAAAGTCCCAACAAACTCTTGTCGAAATATCTGACTGGTGTTTTTGTAGCAAAATGCAGGTAAACGCTACAAAAGGCTTCATTATAGTCTTCACTTCTGCTCCTTCAAACTCCTCATTGTCTCACAATGTCGAACTGTCAATCAATGGAAATCCCATTCTTCAAACCACAGTCACAAAGTTCCTTGGCGTATTTGTAGATTCCTCTCTTTCGTTGAAACATCACATATCCCACCTGTCTTCAACAGTTTCATGGCAAACATAAATGTTACATAGAGCTAGCCTGCTTCTAAGTGCTGACATGATGAAATGCTTTATAATGCTTTTGTCTTCCCCTATTTGAAATATTGCTGTTTTGTCTGGGGCAATACATTCAAATCTCATCTAAAATCATTAAAGAGATCACAAAACCGTGCAGTCAAGGCCACATATTGCCTTCCCAGGCTATACCCCTCAACAGACCTATACAGAGACACTGGAAAAATAGATATAACAAAGATAATCAAAGTTAGTAATCTGCGTTTAGCACACTCGGCAATATCGAATAGAATTCCTTAAAGTCTTTCCAGGTACTTCGAACTTTGTAGCACAATTCATCGAGGAAGAGCTCTCCGCTGCAACAAGTACAATTGTATGCTACCGAGAAGAAGGCTTCCAAGGTCTCAACACTCTCCAGTTTATAGAAGTATTTCTGTATGGGACTCAATTAATGAATCTATTAAATTCATAAAATCATTTGGCACACTCCAAAAACGATACCGCTCTTACACAGTATTAGATACTGCATGAGTTAACGTCTCAATTTTTCGTTTGTATCTTATCCTCTCACTCTCCTTCTTTGACTCCACCTCGTCTCAATTCTTTCCTTTCTAATTCTTTATCCCTCTCTTATGTTATCAGCTCTTCTCTTTTCGTTTCATGGTGTGGTATAAATTTGTTTACCAATATCGGGTGTGACTCGTACAAGAATTGCTTTGAGTCGAAATGTTCATTTTAATTGTTTCGTTTGTTCATTTATTTAAAAATAAAAGATTGATTGATTGATTGATTATACAGATTCAAAATGTCTGAAGGTGTTCAATGATATTAATAATGTATAATTGTGTATTTTGTAGTAATATTCTACATGTCATTATTTCATTAAAAATATATTATGCATTACCTTTTTATGTGTTGATTATTTTTAGAGTAGGCTAACATATCAAACGTTTAAAATACCTATTAAAACGTCGGATATGTAAGAAAAGGAATTTTTATACATCTTATGTCCGATAGATAGGTTAACATACACAAAATCTAAGTATCGGAATGGATAAATTCTTTATCAATATCCTACGTCGCGTAGGTCAGGATAAAATTGATAAAATCTAAGTATCAGAGTAAATAGATTTTTTATCAACATCCTTTGCCGGATATGTCGGCTAACATTATCAAAAACCTAAGTCTCAGAGTGATTAAATTCTGTATCAACATCTATTGTCAGATACATCGGACAACATTGACAAAATCTAAGTATCAGAGTGAATACATTTTTTCTATCAGCATCTTTGTCAGATACATCGGATAAAATTTACAAAATCTAAGTATCAGATGGAATAAATTCTTTATCAACATCTTTTGTCGGACACGTCGGTTAATATTATAAAAATATAACTATTAGACTGAATAAATTCTTGATCAACTTCCTTTGTCTGATACGTCAAATAACATTCACAAAATCTAAGTATCAGAGTGACTAAATTCCTTATCATCGTCCTTTGTCCAGTGTGCTTAATGAAATTTAGAAAATCTAAGTATCAGAGTGAATTTATGCTTTACCAATGTCTTTTGACAGATACGTTTGATAACCTTAACCAAACCTAAGTATCATAGTAAATAAATTCTTTATCAACTTCTTCTGTTGGATACATCAGACAACATT
>JAQQPU010025580.1:0-11954 GCA_029168905.1 Artemia sp. Kazakhstan ARC1039 | reverse complement strand
TGTTATTCATTAATCGATGATTTGTGATTAGTTTGTTTTTAGACCTATTTAACCACATTAAAGTCCGCTTCAACTGAGTGTCAAACCCTTTCTGAATGCATTTTCACCACGACAATCTGTTGCAGCCAAAACCGTGGTGGCTGTCAAGGGCCATTGTGGATATTACCAAATATTTGAAATTAGACATATTATATTATCCCGTTGGAAAATAAAATCCATTCAATTTTTTTGCAGCTAAATCAAAAATTATTTTAAAAAGGTAGTAGTAAAAAAAAAAATTAAAAACGTATTTTATTTTCCTTGCGATAATGTAAAATTGAAAAATATCCACTTTCCCAAAAAGGAAATCAGATTTTCGGAATCTTTAGGAAAATAAACGTCGACGAGAATAAACGATTTTTTTCTCGTTTTCTTATCGAACAAGAAAATGTATAAAGTGTAAACAAATGAGAAAATTAATGTATAGTGAATCAATGGAAAACGTATACTACTTACATGATTTTGTTTTCGTCTTCCGGGAATATAGGGTTCAGGAAGAGGTGGAGGCAAAGGCTTTGGCTCAATGGGAATTGATATTTCACGAGCCATTTCAGCAAAACGAAAAACAAGCTGAAATAAATGAATATAAAAAAAAACGTTACCATAGGGATTTTTTTCAAAAATATATATCGTTCCTCATACAGAATCCAGAGAGTCAACTTTATGTACAAGTTGCTACTGGAATTTCGGAGGCTCCCCATCACCCACTTAATTTTTTTTTCAAAGTTGGAATCTCAGGCCTAGACACAAAACAAAATAGAAAATTAGCAGAAAATTCTTTGATTTTTTAATTTTGTCAAAATTAAAGATTGTTTATTTTAACACCAACCTCCGATACACTGTTTCTGATTTTGGAAAAACAAAACTGAAAAAAATTAACCAGTCAAAGAAATTCACAAAAAGCTACATCATACCTTACTACATCAATATCTGTTACACGTTGAAATCTTTATATGTTTACAAGCTGCATATGTTGAAGTTTTGAAACCTAATGACCTTTAGCCCTCAAACTTACAACCGTGAAGCTGGAACCTTTGACTCAATACCTTAATAAAAAAGTCCATAAATAGTTAAACTGACATAGTTTGATATTATTTATTTCCGTGACATATACTTGCAAGCTAAATACATTATTACAAAACCATATGTAGCAAAGGAAACGAAATAACATCACCAATTGACCCATTGTTAGTACATAAAATTTTAAACCATTGTAAAAAAAAACGAAATCTTTTTTTCATAATCTGTGATACCGCCTTTTGAACTGGCAAAAGTGAAATAAAAGAATATGGTTAAAAAAGAGAAACAAAAAATGAGCATTGACAGGCCACAGCAAATGGCTGACTATCGGTTGGTAGCAAGCCATTGGTGACACAAGATATGACTTACCCACCACCGATATGGCGTACCAAAATTCATGGAAGTAATGATCCTTTATGAAAAAGGTAAGAAACTGTTCTGATTTGTATCTCGAAACACATTAGCATTAATGATCGTGAATTACATGTAATTACCTTTATCCTAAAGGATAATTAACCATAAATAAAGAAATAAGACCCTTAAATGGCTATAATAAATAAAAAGGGTTACCTACTGCGTCTATGGTGAAGAAATTTTCTTGTTTTGCTTTTTTTTAAATTAAAATAATAGCAAATGTTAATTATCGGCCGTCCTAGCCGAGTGAATTGGTGCGCTCGATTTAGGATTCTTTGATCGAGAGGGCGAGAGTTCGAATCCTAGTGTATCAAATTATTTGGTTTGGGACGAGGGTCAGTGGAGTGACTGTAAGCTCAGCTAGACTTAGCTCTAAATGGGTACCTGGAGAGATCTGGAGTAAACAGGAAGGGTGTGCGAAAGCACAAGATAGTTGGCCCCCAACCCCCCATTGCACATCCTGGCTGAAGGGGAGAGAAATGGAAATCAGCATCGCCGGTAGGGACTGTGAAAGTCCAATGCCGTATTATTTACCTTTTTTTTAATGCTAATTATTAATAGTAGTCACCTTATGGAACGCCATTGGCTTAAAAAAAAACTGAAAGGTACAAAAACACAGGACATGAACATCTAGGGGGGGGGGAGTGCCAGAGGATGGAGAAACAGCCTAGAAAATATGATGACTAGGAAAAAACCCGTAATGAATGAAAACTTAGAGGCAATCCATACATTGGGTGCAAACCGCAGTGGCACAGTGGGATTAATCTCTGCTTCGAAAGACAAGACCCAGAATTCAATTTCAAATACTGCAGGGCCCAGAGTTGCACGGAGGTTGTGCATTAGTATTTCTAAATAACCAAATAGGAAGAAAAAAAAAGAAAATTGGGTGGACCAATAAACGCATGCAAAGCAAGCATCAGACCGGAAAGAAGAAGAAGAGGGAGGAGAACAAAGGAAAAAAGGAGAAGAACATTAGATGCATCAGACCGGGAAGAAAAAGAAAAGGGAGAAGAACAAAGGAAGAAAAGGAGAAGAACATTAGATGCATCAGACCGGAAAGAAAAAGAAGAGGGAGAAGAACAAAGGAAGAAAAGGAGAACGTCAGATGCATCAGACCGTGAAGAAGAAGAAAAGGGAGAAGAACAAAGGAAGAAAAGAAGAAGAACATTAGATGCATCAGACCGAGAGGAAGAGAAAAGGGAGAAGATCAAAGGAGGAAAAGGAGAAGAAGATCAGATGCATCAATAAATGAATTTAAAGCAAGCATCAGACAAGAAGAAGCAAGAAAAAGAAGAAGAATGAAGGAGAAGAATTCAAGATACACCAATAAATATTATCAAGCATAAGACCTCAGAACTTACCACAGTTTCATCAAAATCTTCAGCTCTCGGGTTCACACATACAACCATTTTGATTTTCCCTTCACCTTCGAAATAGGACTTAAAAATGTGGGTGATTTTGGAATCCCTGTATGGCACAATCTTGTTGGCGCCACTATGTTGATTCTCTCTAAGAACTTCGATGCAATTACGTAGCGTCATTAAAGTATTGTTTATATTACCTACAAATGATAAATTTCTTCTTAGATATCAACAATGTTGGTCTATTGAAGTTTATCTTTTTTTATACAACAAAGAAGCAAAAGAGGTTTAAAAAGAAAAAAGGGGGAAGGGGGTGGTAGTAAAAGAACGGTTTATACTAAACACGTTTGTAATACACAGCAAGAAAAGTGGGTAAAACTCAGCCAAAAATAAGCCAAAACCATCTGAAAACAAACGGCTTAAAAATATGTAGCTTTCCTTTGAAGTTGTAATCATTTTGGGAGTAACAGATTTTCAATGTTTGAACTTTTGCGGACTAATTAGCTCTGCTTATTTTCCCGGTTTGACTCGGAAACACCGACAAAAATACCATGTTGCCTTTAAAAAAACTGCCCTAATAACGGAAGTTTTTTTCTGTAGGAATTTGGTCATTAGAATCCAAAGAGATCAAAGTTGTGATAATGTTCTGTTCCTAGATGCTGTGAAATAATGCCAGGGTACATTTTGTTTTGGTAACCACCAAGAGATTAGTCCTTTTCCTTTCCAACTTTTCTTCTTTAGAATTCCCACGTTTTATTAGCGTATGATTTTGATTTTAGTTACTGAAAGGGGAATAGGCAACTCTTCAGTATTAAAGAGTGATATGTCCAATAAAATTAAGGATTGATAAGGACTTTCTACACTAGCTTTCCATATCATTCCTCAATTTGATTTGACAGGGAAGGAAACAAAAAAAGTTAGCATATTCTTCTTTAGTAAACTAATGTTATCATTATTGCCTTATAGAACATAGAAAGTGAGAAATACAATGACACTTTCTAAATAAAAAGGTCTTAAGAAGAGTGTAGCCTTAAGGTATGAATGGACCAACGTTGAATAGAAGTCTGAATTTGAAAGTCAATTAACAAAGCAATTTAAGTAATTTTGAAAGGAATTTAAAAGTCATTTTTGAAGTCAGCAAGGAAAGTCAGCATTTTGATACTTTTGGTATAGCTACTTCGAATAAAGGCAGTTTGAATAACAGTTTACCGCATTTCCTCAAACGGATATCATTACAAAGTGCAAGCACTCAAGATCTTGAATATTTTCAATTCTGTGTAAGTAGTTTTGACACGTCATTTTTAGTCGCCCCAAAGGTAGAGGTCCTACATGTCCCAAACAACAGCAAGGTGAAAAAAAGAAAAAAAGAAAAAACAAAAACTGCCAAAACATAACGAAATCTACAATATAATGCATCAGTACAATACAATTTAATGCAGTTCCAAAATATCGCTAAGTTCAAAGTGTCGTTAAAGGATTTGGAATCCTTTGTCTGAAGGGCGGGGTTCGATTCCTAGTGTGGCCGGTATTTGATTTGGGACGGGGGTAAGTGGTGTGAATATTTAAGCTCAGCTAGAGTCAACCCAGCTTTAAATAGGTACCTGGAGAAATCTGGAGAAGGTAAGAAGGAAGGATTTGCAAAAGCACAGGAAGGCTGGCCCCCAACTCCCCATTACACTTCCTGGATGAAGGGCCTTGAAACGGAGATCAGCACCGGCGTTTGGACTTTAAGAGGATCTAGTGCCGTATCCTCTACCTTTACCTATCAGCTCCAAATTAAATTTAAATATCACCACCAGGCACTTCAATGATTTTTCCTATAATACGTAAGACTTGGGAATGTCAGCCATCGTTTCTGACATGAAATCGATTAAAATCTTGAAACTAAAAAAATACTTATAGCTAGGCACTTAGCTTGTCAATGGTGGATACACCACAAATAAGATAGTGGTGGATAACACAAGAATCTTGTCGAGTCCGTTGATTTTTTTTTAATTCAAATCAACTTGGTGGAAGTGAATAAAAACTTGAGGGCCATGGCTAAATAGAGTAAAGCCAAGACCGACTGGATTCCACTACCTTAACATTTTAAGAAGAAAAAGGGTACCTGCTTCTTTCACTCGATCGCCCATTTTGTTGGTGCGGCTCGTTCTTTCACATCCAGCTAAATCAACGAGTGATAGCTGGGAAACTGTCATCGTATTTTTATCAACAACTTCCGCAGCATTTCCGCTTAAGCTAGCCTGAAATGAAAGTAAGTAGGCACAAATTAAAGAAAGAAAAAAGACAGAAGTTGCGTCCTCTTAAATAGAAAAATAGGTTCCACAAAAATTACAAAAACATACGGAAATACATAAAGGAATTTAAATTTCTTCTCTGTTCCACATTTCAAAAATGATAAAAATGAACACTCCCATAGATTAACTTTAGATAAACCTTGCGAAGACAAAATTTGTTCAAATGATTTAGACGAATAAAAGCGCACTAGTTTTCTACATAATATCATGGTGTAATGCCTTGATATTTCATAAGTACCACATTCTGACAGCATTGTCTCATAATATCTGTGACGGAGAAAATTAAAAGAAGATTCATCCCTGGTTGTGATTTTAAAGTGTGTTTCTGGCATATCAATTGTTACTAGCAATTTTCTGTAAGCTCATAGGAACAGAATTGTCAACTAACAAAAACGTCTTGCCATTACTGAGTGGAGACACATACTATTTCCACAACCATATTAATTCAGCCAAATGGCGCAGGTGCGCCATTGAAATGGGTCCAATCCAATTTAAGTACAGTAAAATAGTTCAAGCTAGTATAAGGTTCCATTTGCTAAAATGAAATCGAGTGAAACATTTTGTAGTCCATTTGACACTGGTTCTGGAATGATAACCAAAATCTAGATTAAATAGGTTTTAAAGTCTGGTTTTAATTTTTTTATTCTAAGCATTTTCTAATTCAATTAATCATAAGAAAACGTGAATGAGAAATATTCTCCAAAGCCAAGTCCAGCCTAAAGGGTCTCTAACACCCAGAACGGGTCGTGAGGTGGATTAAGCAGCTTTCGCACTATGTACGTAATTTAATCTACTAAGGGGTTAAGGGACGTACAAAATTCTGCACTTAAACAAGTACTTTCAGACTAGGTTAACGTAAACGTCCACGAAACTGTCATAATTATCATCTAAAATCAATCATCACAAGCAAACTGTTCACAAATATAAAATAATGGTTATAGACTACTGCAATTTTGTAGGTATAACAATCTAGTTGTAGCCAGTACAATGTTTAGTCATAAAATAGTAAGTTAATAATGTGCCCAGATGATGGTAAGATGCCCGACCTTATTGAATGTGTTATTGCAAACAGAAGACTGGCAGGATCGATGGAAGATACAAGGGTATAGTGGAATGCTGTTATTGATGTTAATAGTAAAGATCAACATCCAGTAGCCTCTATGGTTAATCTAAAACTGAAATTTAGGAAGGGTAACTACCTGCTGGGAAGTAGTGACATTGGTGGACTCCAGGGTAAGAATTTGAGAGAAAGTTTCAAGGAACATTTGAATATTAAATTTGAGAGCTTAATATTTGACAAGTTATAGGTGGATGGAATACTTTTAGAAAAATAGTCTGTGAAGCAGCGGTTGGTATCTTAGGGAGGAAGTTGGAAACGCAGTTAGGAATATTAGTGAAAACGCTTTATTGTTTGGTATAAAAGAGGAGAGATTTGTGCAAGTAGTATTTGAGTGATAGATTATATGAGACTAAGAGGAATAAGAGCATTAGAACATTAATTAAGGAGGTGTGAAGCAAAGATCATGAATAAAATTGCTGAAAATCAAAAGATGTAGTACATTGGTATGTTACAAATATCAAAGGGAATAGTCATCCAACCTCGAGCCATCACACACCCTTAGTCCTCAGTTTTACTGATTACGAAAAAGCGGTTGATGAAAGCAATAGAAGAGCTTTAGGAAAAGTCCTATCCTTTTATGGTATACCAGATAAATACATTAAAGTATTTAGTGTTGTTTACAAGAAAATAATTAATGCGGTTAAGGTAGGATATGAGGTAAGTAGCTGGTTTCGTATTGAATTACGAGTTAATCAGGTTTGCGTTCTAAACCTATTTTGTATGGGTCATTTTGATGGACTGTGTCCTAAGGAACACGCCAAAGGCTATGGGAGAGCATGGAATCAAATGGAAAGTAGAACTCTCCTAGACCTAAACTATGCTGATAATTTGAGTGTTTTAGATGGAATTTATTGCAACCTGAATGATTTTTAGAGGTTTTGAGGGTTCAGGGTGCGAAAATAGGTTTTAAAATTAATTAAGAAGACTAAGTCGCTTAGACCGAGAATAAATCAAGGTCAAGAGGTCACGTTGGGTAACGAGAATATTGATTTAGGGGATAGCTTCACTTTACTGGGTAGTATTATTAGTAACGATGGTGGATGCACTCAAGATTTTAAAAGTGGAACAACCAAGGCCCAGGGTGTTTTTCACAATTGATATTTGTTCGTAGTGCTAGCTACCGCTGGCACCACTTATTTGGGTGTATGTGCGGGGTCACCACTTTTAAAGGCAAAAATGGCGCAAAAAAAGGTTGCTATGCCACTTACTCGAAGGGGAGAACCCCTTGTCGGCCCAAATGTTAGTGAGATTCCCGCTCTTACCCCAATAGTTCTGCAAATATCGGGTGTGGTACTACCCTATTTACAGTTAACCCTGTCCCAAGGTATGATAACGCGATCGAGTGGTCAAATGGCCACTTTCTAAAGCCAGATGTACCCGCCTTGGGTTACGGCTAGAAAATCTCTACTCTCTCCTTGGAGGTAACAACCCTCCCTGTCAATATAATAATGACGGTAACTTGTAGCTCTATTCCTACCCTGCCTGGGTTACGGAAAATAGCACACAGTTTGTAGAAAATACCTTACTTGTTTTCTTCCAAAAGGGTAACAAATACCACAGAAATATATATATCCCCGACTGGGGTCAGAACGCAGACTAAAACATAATAATAATTTTTACAGCACTGTTTGTATGGGTGGACCGTCACTTGGCCCAGCCAATCAGCTACCTCCTCATTCAAACTCAATTTTACCTCTTAGATTTATCTTTCAATGACTCCCAACCCAGGAAGTAAAAATAAACTTGCTTCACAGCTTACCAATTGCAAAACCACTATCGCTTAGTAACGGGAATTTAACCTGCCTTTTGAAATTATACTATAAGCAAATGTAATTAAAGAAACGAAAATAGGTCATTTATTTGAAAGGAAAAGAAACAGGGGTGGAACCCCAACACCTCCCCCCGTAAGATAAATGACCGCCCACGCGCTACCGTGGTCCACCCTTACAAACATAAACACTTAACTTCAACTTTACAAAATCCTTTCGCCTTCTCTCTTCCACCGCTTGGCTCTGGAATCTGGATCGGTCGTCCTCGACACGTCCCTACTGTAGGACCACCATGGTCTACATCGTATAGTATCCGCCTTAAATATTGCAAGTTGAAGTCTTCAAGATTCATAGATAGTGATTGTGCGTACCACAATCAAAACAAAAAATTTTTCTCGCTCTCACGAATTTACATTTGAGAGTAGCAGAGAATCAGTTTCTGGCACATGTGATGATGCCAGCCATCGTGAAAAATTGGCTGCACTAGCCTCTTAATTTCCATCTGTGGAAACAACCCCACATCTCAATCAAAAAGTAAATTGCCCCTTGGCATAATTTCAAATAATCCAAGGCCGAAAATACAAAGGCCTGTGAAAACGATAAGGGTACTGGATATGAAGTAAAATTTTTCGCGAACCATGAATTGCCTTTCTTCTGGGTTCCCTCCCCTGGGATAATTAACTGAAGAATATACGTTGATGCTAATTGAAGATGAAACTTAGATACATCTCCCACTGAATACAATTTGCCAGAATTAATTGTCGGTTCCCATGAAGAATAACAACTATGATTAGGGTTACTGGACAAAGGTTTGGGTGAAGTGTGAAGTGACTGAGAGATAGTATCCCCCAAGGACTCCAGATCAGAAAGGCAAAATCTCGGTAAAGGGATCACAACTTGTCCATCAGTTGTGCATTGAGGAAAAGGGCTATCTTTCGCGACTTCCCGCAGGGGATCTTCCCCAAGGGATTCCTCCCCTTCATAAAGGATTGACATATCTTTTCAATTTATAATACTAATTTCAGATTCGTTTCCAAATTTTTCCAATCCGACTCGACCTTCAATATCTCCCAACTTTCCCCCAACCCGTTGTAAGTCATTCATCTCTCTTTTGTAACCATCTTCTTTTATTCCCCATGGGTCTTTGACCTCTTTTTCCCCCTTATTGTCTATGTCTTCAAGGCACAGCCCATCCGACATTTTATTTTTCCCCCTATTATTTATGTTTTCAAGGCCAAGCCCATCCAACATTTTTTTATTTTTCGCCACTGCAGGCTGAGTCTCCAAATTTTGTCTCTTCTTTGCATTCCTCTTTTCGTCTCTACTTTTCTCAATTCTGTCATTCGCGCAAAATAATAAATCATCGTTAAATCTGATTTGGACTCCAGTGTCCACTATCTTTGACTGTATTACTTCATTGTAGCTCCGTTTAATATCTCTTTTCTCTCTTCTAGTCTTCTTTATTTTTACTGCAGAAACAAATATTTCGTTATCAAATGGGAATCGAACTCCGACATTTGGTTTTTCATATTCTACCAAAATTTCTCAAACTTTCCGAGGAAAAGCGCGTACAATAAATTTCGTCTCCTTATTCTCTGGTACAATCAGCGTTTCATTTTGGCCTGTACTTGTTATCGTCTCATACTCATTAAAAGTGTTCTCAAGTTTTCTATTATTTGTAAATTTTCCTGAAAAATCAATTTCGCGCGTCTTTTTTTCAATATTTTGTGGTCTTTTTACTTCCGCATCCCCTTTTTGTGGATTATCAACATTTTGAACCCGAGTATCCAGTATTTCGTTTTTCCGACAGGGTGGCACAGCCTTCCCATTTGTTTTATAGGCCGGTTCATCTCCCCCCGTAGTTAGCGAAGTATTATATTTTCTCGTAAAAGTGTTTAGTGTCTGGTGATTTTCTTTTTCTCGCGATTGATTTTTAGACAAATTATTATGGTTATCTGACAGCCTAGAAGTTAGTTGTGATAAAATCTCACTTTCTGGAATTCCCCAGCGGGTCTCTATTAGGCCTATCATGGTTCTTTTAAACTCCTGGTGATATCTTATTTCTTTCTCTCTAGCTATTTTATCAGCCTCTTTCTTTTTTTCTCTCGCTATTCTTTCTTCCTTCTCTCTTTGTTCCCTTTCTTTTCTATCTCTTTCGTCTTCTCGTTCTCTGGCTATTCTTTCTTCCTCCATGAAATTTAATATTCGTTGAGCTATATCTATTCGAGTGCTTTTTCGCGAGCCCCTGCTGGACCTCAATTTAACACTGCTCCTTGTACTCGGACTACTTTGATTCCGTCTGTCATTATTTCTTCATAATTCATTTTCTGAATTTGTTCGTTCTTTATCCGTATTGTCTTTTTCTTTATAGGCTACTCTAGTCCTTTCGTCCTGTTTTCTATTCTTTTTAATTTCATCTTTCTCAGCTTGCATTTTTCCCTTATATTCTTGGTGCTCTCTCTCAAAGGCCTCCATATTTGCCTTTCTTTCTATTTTCCTACTTTTCCTATGGGCTTCACTCGCCCTTTTAATCTCATCTCTGTCCGACATAATTTCAAAATTCCGTTAACTTCCAATTACCTCTTCAGTCTAAATGAAAATTCTTTTATCTATTCAACTTCCGGTTGATTGTTTTGACACGCAGCAATTTTAGCCTTATATTTTTGAATACTTATTAGTTGCGTGATATATTGATTTGCGAATTTTCCAATCTCACAAGGCATAGTCCATAACAGATCTTCATGATTGTATTAATTGATTCCGTATTTCTTTCTTTTCCCTTTATATGTAACTACAATAGGCTACTTTTGTAGGCCAAATTAATCGTCTCTTCGAAAGCGCAAAATTCTTTTATTATCAACTCTGTTAATAATTCCTGTTCTTGCTGCCACCAATGTTCGTAGTGCTAGCTACCGCTGGCACCACTTATTAGGGTGTATGCGCGGGGTCACCACTTTTAAAGGCAAAAATGGCGCAAAAAAGGTTGCTATGCCACTTACTCGAAGGGGAGAACCCCTTGTCGGCCCAAATGTTAGTGAGATTCCCGCTCTTACCCCAACAGTTCTGCAAATATCGGGTTTGGTACTACCCTATTTACAGTATACCCTGTCCCAGGGTATGATAACGCGATCGAGTGGTCAAATGGCCACTTTCTAAAGCCAGATGTACCCACCTTGGGTTACGGCTAGAAAATCTCTACTCTCTCCTTGGAGGTAACAACCCTCCCTGTCAATATAATAATGACGGTACCTTGTAGCTCTATTCCTACCCTACCTGGGTTACGGAAAATAGTACACAGTTTGTATAAAATAGCTTACTTGTATTCTTCCAAAAGGGTCACAAATACCACAAAAATTTATATATCCCCGACTGGGGTCAGAACGCAGACTAAAACATAATAATAATTTCTACAGCACTGTTTGTATGGGTGGACCGTCACTTGGCCCAGCCAATCAGCTACCTCCTCATTCAAACCCAATTTTACCTCTTCGATTTATCTTTCAATGACTCCCAACCCAGGAAGTAAAAATAAACTTGCTTCATAGCTTACCTATTGCAAAACCACTATCGCTTAGTAACGGGAATTTAACCTGTCTTTTGAAATTATACTATAAGCAAATGTAATTAAAGAAACGAAAATAGGTCATTTATCTGAAAGGAAAAGACATAGGGGTGGAACCCCAACAATATTATTTCAAAGAAAAGGAAGATAAGTATGGGAGCTAAGACTAGAATATTTGAAGCTACAGTGATGATACGGTCAACTGTGGTGCTGATCCGTAGGCACTAAGAAAGACAGTGGAAGATTTTTTAGATGTTTAGCAAAATAACTGTTTACTGATTATTTTGGGTAGCCGTTTGACTGACCGCATTTTGAACAGCCAGCAATACGAAAAATATGGTTCTGTCCCGCTTTCTAGGGCTATCATAAGAA
>JAQQPU010025579.1:567-11954 GCA_029168905.1 Artemia sp. Kazakhstan ARC1039 | reverse complement strand
TCACTGTCTATTAAAAGGATTTTATCCCTATTTGAACTTTTATTTATCGTCATGGAAAGGCAGTGTGGTCTCCGAAATTATCTAAGAAGATTCAATATTGGAAAATACTAGCAGCAGCAGCAGCAATGATTTTATAACACCTGTGGCTGCTAGTCAAAAGCGAAGACGGATTGATTCACCCTCCAGTGTGCAAAAAGGGAGTGGACATTACACTACGTGTTTGCTTTCAAAATAGTTGAAGTTCTGAAACATGTCTATTAAAATATTGGTGTAGCGGGAAGTTTAAGTTCCCGCAAAACGCTTTCTAAAGTTGCCTCTGGCAGCACATTAAAAAAGCAAAAGAGTATCTACATAATGAACCGAGTTACACACTGCAACGGAATCGCAGGCTTCGTGGCAAACAATTTCGACAAACTAAAGCCTTTTTCCCTCTGCATATAATGCAAACGGATCTTTTAACTTTAGATGCAATTCAACGACGTCACGATGCACCCTACAAATATATTCTGGTGGCAATCAGTGTCTTTAGTCGCTATGCCTATGCCATTCCATTACGATCAAAGAGAGGTGTTGAAGTTGCTCAGGCCATTGAAAGTATTCTTGAACAGGATTGCTATAGAAAAATTCAATCGGATCGTGGTAGCGAATTTGTTAATCCCCATGTGCAAAAGGTTCTATTGAAATATAATACAACACTTTATCATAGTCACAGCCTGATAAAGGCTGCATTGGCTGAACGATTGATTAGAACGATTCGTCAATTAATTTCAAGATATTGTACACTGGAAAATACATCTGATTTTATTCATGATTTAGATAAAATCATGCGGCTATACAACCATCGACCCAATTGATCTCTGTCCAACTCAAGCCCCCGGGAAGTTCATTGCAGTGAAAATACATTTGATGCTTTTCTAAAGCAATATTCCAATGGTGGTAATGAGAAGAAGAAGAAAACGAAGAAATTCAATGTTGGTGATACTGTTCGAATTAATAGAACCACAAATATTTTTGAAAAGGAGAATTATTTATGGAGCACTGAACTTTTTAAAGTGTCCAAAATCCTGGACACCGAACCCACAACATATCGACTGCGAGACACCAAAGATGACAAGATTCTCGGTGGTTTTTGTGAATATGAACTGCAAAAAGTTAGAAACACTAGCGAAATTTATCAAATTGAAAAGATATTAAAGAGTCGTACTCGTAGGGGCCAGAGACAGTTGCTTGTGCGCTGGCTAGGATACAACTCTGATTTTGATTTTTGGGTCAGTGCTGAAGATATTAATAATGCTCAATGATTTCTATGTGACTTTCATGTCCAATGTTTCTGATCCTCTCTACAATGACTTGAATAGAACAAGTAATTTTTTGACGAAACTCTCTCCCACCATCAAATTCGATGGAAAGTGTGAAGTGGCTCTTGTCGACTGTATTCTCAAAAATACCTACGACATCCTGAGGAAAGATCGTAAATATGAAATAAAAATTAGACCCTATGATTGGCCACCACCACCCTCAGGTGATCAAGAACAAATTCAAAAGATCAATTGGATGGATTATCTATATATTGAATTACCCTAGGAGGAACTCACTTGTATGAATGATTTATGTCGTTCTATTAATAGAAGAATTTCCGCTCGTAAAAAAGGAGCTTTTCATTTCAACTATTCAAATGAGGAGGGCAAGATCTACATTAGTTCACCTATTGCCAATGAAAAGGTTATTCTCAATGATAATCTAAAGGACGTTCTTGGCTTAAAGCTGAATATAATCAACGGTAAAAGTGCCGGAAACACTAATTTCATTTTTGCTGACTACCCGCCTGCCTTCTCCACGGACACATGTATATTTCTCTACGCTTCATTTGTGGAAACATCACGGGTTGGTAATTCAAATGTTCTCCTCCTACGAGTTCTTGAACGGAAAACAAATCAAGAACATATTCACCACTACAATATAAAGCATCTTCAGTATATTCCCGTAAACACTTACTATTTGGAACTCTGTTAGTTAACACTAAGAACTGAATTAGGTGATCCCATAGCAATTTCAAAAGGTTTGGCTGTGATTACATGCCCTTTTCGTCCCATCGTTCAACAAAAAAAGATGTCTAATAATAGAAAAGTGGTATTCATTTGTCCTGATATTGACTGCTATGTTAATACTCTTGGACCAAGACAACAGGTTAATGGAATGGACTATTACAAAGGGCGCTCGTCAATGTCTGGCTATGGTCTTGGCAGTTGGTTTGCTAAGCTGTTTCGCTCTTCACTACTACTGGCTAGAAAATATCTTGTACCGGCTGCGACTGATTTTGCATCCTCTACACTATACAATTGGGGCTCTGGCAAGGATTTTTAAAAAAGTGTTTCGAAAAATCTTAGGTCCAGTGCGCAAACCCTTGGCGAGAGATTAAAACAAAATGGAAAAGGTTTAAAAAGGTCGAGAAACAATGCATCACTCATCAGTCTCTACTCAGGTCAGAAACGAAAGACATCACCCCTGTCAAAGAAAAGAAGGAAAAAGCCGACACGTACTGTAAACAGAAGAAGAAGCCCCAGGAAGAGAATTGTTAGATCGAAACTAGATTTCTTTTCCTAAGATGTCCTACCTACCGCAAAAGGATTCTCAACCTTCAGTCACCGCCTCATTGAATCTATTCAATGCAGAAAATGTTGATGTGAGTGTCAAGCATGGATACTATGAACAATTTTATCCTCAACAACCCCTCTCCGATAATATCCACTTTCAAATTTATTGCAATGAAGACTACTTTATGGAAATGTCTTCAACATTTATAGATTTACAAATGAAAGTCCGGAAATCTGATAATACATTGCCAATTCTTGCCGATGGAATATCCTATGAAAATTGTATATTACATAATTTATTTCGTCAAATCAGTGTCTACATCAATGGCACGCTGGTGAGCACAAGCAACAATCTATCAAATTATACAAGCTATATACAATTCATGCTGATGACACACAAGTCATACAAGGAATTGAGAGGCTTCTCCAATGGATATGAATAAATTACTAATACTGATAGCACAGATGCACTTAAAAATGCTACAACTAGTGAATTACATCTAGTTGGAAAAAAATATCATGAAATATTTAATATTCCCCAATGGCTACCACCCAATATTAAAGTGGATATAAAACTGACGCTTGCACCATCCAATTTCATATTGGGAAAAGAACTTCCTGCCAATCTTGATGTAAGTCATTCCCTCACCTCGGCAGTACTTCATGTACGCAAACAACAAGTTATGAGTTCTGTTGCTTTGGCAGTGGAAAAACTGAGAGTCAGTGGATATGATATTAAACTACTTGTTCCTCATACAATCACCAATCAACGTCATATTGCCATGGGGTCACGCACCTTCACCAACTCATCCTTTATCAATGGTGAAATTCCGTCAAAACTCGCTTTGGAATGTGTTAAAAGCGCTAGTGCAATAGGATCGTGGAATGGATGCCCATATAAATTAGAAGTGTTTGGACTTTCATCTCTTGTATGCAAAGTAAACGGCATCCCACTCTACAATCTATCTTTTGATAAATCCTGTAGAACATTGTATGAGTTGACCATGCAAACCCTAGATCATGATTCACAACTATTTGAAAATGGTATAACCGAAGAAATGTTTTCTAAAACACATGGTATCATTGTACTGGATTTGTCTGGCACGCAGGATAGGAGTATAGTACGTACGGGGAGTGTGCGTTTAGAGTGTACATTTGCCGACCCATTGGCCGAGAGTATTGCACTAATCTCACTAAATCAATATGAAACCTATTGGGAAATCACTCCCGAAGGCAATGTTGTACTATACGTGGCACCAAGAACACCAGTCAAATAATCAATGTATTTAATATGGATCTCTATATGTCCCAGTACAAATCCTATTGTCTGCCGTCGGACTTTCAAAATCTCACTAAATCAATATGAAACCTATTGGGAAATCACTTCCGAAGGCAGTGTTCTACTAGACTTGGTACCAGGAACACCAGTCAAATAATCAATGTATTTAATATGGATCCCTACATGTCACAGTACAAATCCTATTGTCTGCCGTCGGACTTTCTTGGAACAATTCAAAGTGCCAACAATACCCTAATTATTGTTAATAGTAGTCCGTCGACTGTGCTGACGGGTCATTGGCTGTGCATCTTTCAAACAATGAAGATGATTAAATTGTTTGATCCTCTTGGTCTACCCTATACATTCTACACACCCACATCAGCAATTATATTGAGAGCAGTGGGAAAACTATTATTCAAAATCGGAGGAGAATGCATGATCTGACGAATAAAAGCTGTGGCTTCCATGCACTACTATATTTTGTGTTCCGATGTCGTGGCTATACTTACAAGCAGTTTCTCAACATTTATGGTGACAATCCACGTCAGAACGACTTTCTAGGGGAAAATATCCTCTCAGACCTGTATAATATAAATTTCAGTGCCCTAAGGTTAAAATGCTTTTAAAATGTTTGTGAATTTGTTTATTAATAAAATGCATATATATACAACAATGTCTTTAAATCTTCACTTTAGATTTCTTCTTTGGTGTATAGGCAACTGTCGTGAACCACTAATGCCGGTAAATCATTTGGATTCACTGTATATTGATCTTGATTGACTGCAAAGTCAGGGTCACATTTTCTACAGTATAATGTAACTTCACTCTTGTCATATCTCTTTGTATAGTCAATGATACTATTTGCATTCATATTATGAAATTCACGAGTTTCAATCTGTCTATTTTAAGGAATATCACTTACAGTGTTTTCAAATGGTGAATCACATTCGGTAACTGCCAAATAAAATCACTTGGTTTACAGTCATAATAGGCAGTGTCGTCACAACGAAGACGTAGAAACCAAATTGTCTTGTTACCCCAACAGTTGAATCATAGACCAGATTCTTCCTCCCAGAATAATTTAAATCCACGGCGATACCAATCTCGTTGAAATAAACTAAAATCACGTTTGGGATTCTTTCCAATCATAGCGGGGTAAGTATTCTCCACTGATCACATTTATTATAGTGACAATTGGAGCACAGATGTCCTCTAGGGTGAGAGTCACAAATCTCCTCAAGACATGAATTACATCCTTTAATTTGTACTGCATAGCCTCTATGTAATTTACAAAGATTACATAATTTGCAGTTTTCACTATAGTCATCAATAATTGTACAATTCTCACATTGAGTCCAACTGCCAAGAGTGTACATGCATAATGAACATGTACAGAACATTTTTTTTGGGTTTCCGATGTCGACTCTCTCACAGCTAAAACGAAACTGATTGTCCCTGCTGACGGATAAATTCAGGGTGGAGGAATGGGAGAGGAGTAACTCTGTGACGTCACCTCTTTTGAATGGTGGGGGGAGCCATCTACATTGAATCTAAGGCAATGTTTTCAAAAGTGTATCCACGATATTATTCTTCTTTGTTCCAATTAATATATCAATAAATTGAGTATAAGCATTTGAGTCACATTGACAAAGCTTCATACAATAGTCCAATGGGGGAGAATCAGTCCTCATTATATTGTCAAGTGTTCCCCGAGAGAATATCCTGCGTTGAAGAGATAACTCGAGAAAATCTTCATCCAAAATCAAATTTTTTTCCATAAACACCAGATTCGAACTAATTCTCTCTTTCTCAAATTTATTCATTTTTCAATCCTATCACTCTGACTGCTGACTCTAGACTGACCATGAATCGTTAGCCTAAAATTCTAACAACAAAAAGAAAGGGAACATTTTCGATTTCGAGACAATTAGCGATACTGTTTATTGTCTTCGATATGTTTCAATAATGCACTTACAGCACATTGAAGTCTATTCACATGTGCTATATCAACTTTTGCAGCGAAACATAATTGATCCTCCATTTTAAATTTGCTCAAGGATATCACATATCTTGCACATACTTCATCCCATTCCAGAAAAAGCCGTGATCCTCTTGTTATTTCCACCGCAATGTTTGGTGCTCTTGTATTATTGCTACCAACTCCACTATCAAATTCTAATAGAGTAAAGATTCCACTCATCATCAGCACAAATATATCCAAATGAGTAAAGTCAAACTGTTCTCACTCCGTTGAATTCTATTCACAGACTAATAAAAACTATAGCAAAAATCCTTTCCTTATATTCTCTGCAATCCTCTCCCGCTAATATGTAACCAACCCTCTGATTGGTTTAGAAGGAGACACGTGATCCTGTTTCCCGCTATCGGATCAATAAAATTCCCCCGCCGATTATGTAATCAATTTCTCAGAAATTCACTTGTCCTAGTCGATTGCGCAATCAATTTCTCGGAAATCCCTTTCCCCTCTTGTCCTAGATCAATACATTCCCCCTAGCGATTATGTAAATCAAGTTATCGGAAATCCACTTCCCCCTCGGTTACGCAATCAATTTCTCGGAAATTCACTTGTCCTAGTCGATTACGCAATCAAGTTCTCGGAAATTCACTTGTCCTAGTCGTTTACGCAATCAATTTCTTGGAAATTCTCTCCCCTAGATCAATACATTCCACACCGATTATGTAAATCACCCCTCGTGTCATTACACTTGGCCAAACAACAACAACAAATCAATCGACCTTGACCCCATTAGACATTAATAAACCATGAAAATACATCAAAGTGAGAAAAGTCCTGTTTTTTCATTCTCAGTGACAAAAGCCATAAAAACTTGCATAAATTATGTACTGTCAGCATTAGACTAAATTGTAGATGGCAGCACGTAGTGTTCTCGTGGGAGTCTATGCCCATATATGGTGCCCCGTTCGGAGTTAGACTCAATTGTAAATGGCAGCACGGTGTTCGTCCCGTATTCAATAAGGGGGTCTACTCACCCATTCCATAAAAACCTAATATGCCCCAAGGGAATAACTTAAAGCCCTTGCTCCAGGGCTCTGGGGGGTTGTACCAACCCTGGAAGCATTGTCTTATGTTCTTTGGACTATTTTAAACAAGATTGCCATCGCACAATTTAAATCAGATGCATTTGATGAAATGAGGGGTAGTTGGGCTGGGGGGTGCTACTTGTCTCCATCAGTATTTACTATTAAAAGGAAACTAGAACATCCAATTTCAATCAAATGAGCTGCCTCTAAAGCTTGTACAACCGTCCCTTCCATAAGAGCCTTATATGCCCCAAGGGCATAACTTACAACCCTCGTCCTCAAGCTCCCCTCCAAAGCATATATGATCACCCTTTTTATAAAAACCTTATATGCCCCAAGGGCATAACTTACAACTCTTTTCCTGAGAGCTGTAAGGGGGGGGGGTGCCTTCCTTACAGACATAATTTTTCGAAACCTTCAACTACAATGAATAAAATTATTATCTCCAAATTTTGATTGGAGTTGTTAAGGCAAATGCTAAGCGTGGAAGGGGAGCTGTTTGCTTTCAAATCACTTTGAATCTTAAAAAAGGCATTATAATTTCCAATTCCAAATCAAATAAGCCCCATCTGATAATTATACGACCGCCCATTGAATATAAACCTTATATGACCTCACAAAATAACTTACAACCCTATCCCCAGGGTGCTGGGACTGTGTCACCTCTAGAGATATTATTATATGTTGATTGGGCTATTTTGAAAAAAAATCCCTTTCCCATAATTTCCAACCGATTCCATTGGGTGAAAACGGGGGCCTCAAAATACGGGGGGGGGGGAACATGCCTTCCATCAATTTTGGCGCTTAAAAAGGAACTAGAACTTCCAATTTTCAACCAAATGAGCCTCTTCTAAAGTTAAACAACCGTCCCTTCCATAAAAACCTTAAATACCCCTTGGGCATAACTTAATACCATTGCCTCTAATTTCTGGGGTTTGTTTTGACCCCAAAAGCGTATATGATATTTAGACTATTTTGAATAGAATAGCTATCTCAAAATTTCTATTAGATGCATTTTGGGACAATAGGACGTGTGAGGAGGGGTAGCTGCCGTCCGATCACTTTGACTCTTAAAAAGAGGACTAGAGTGCCTAATTTCAAATCCAATGAGCACCCTCCGAAGTTAATATGACCACTCTTTCAATGAAAACCTTATTTACCCCCAGGGCATAACTTACAACCCTTGCCCTGAGGGCTGGGGGATCTGTTATCCTCAAAGACATAGATTTCCAGACCTTTCAAATACGTTGAACAAAATAGCCATCTCAAAATTTTGAATGTAAGTGTTTGGGGAAATTATTGGCGTGGGGGAGGGGGACATTTGCCCTTTGATCACTTTTGACTAATAAAAAAGGCACTAGTCTTTTCAATTTCCAATCGAATGAGCCCTTTTTGAAGCTTCTACGACAAAACCTTCTATAAGAACCTTATATGCCCCAAGGGCATAACTTAAAATCCTTGTCCTGAGGACTATGAGGGGGGGGGATTGTCATCCTTACAGACCCAATTTCCAGAACTTTCAATTATGTTGAACAAAATGGCTATCTAAAAATTTTGATTGGATGTGTTTGGGGAAATTGTAGGCGTGAGAGATGGTGGGGGGGGGGGAAATTGCCCTCCAATCACTTTCGACTAGTAAAAATGGCACCAGCCATTTCAATTTCCAATAGAATGAGCCCTTTTTTAAGTTTCTACGACAACACTTTCTATAAAAACCTAATATGTCCCCAAGGCAGAACTTATAACCCTTACCCTGACTTTGAGGAGAGTGTCATCCTCAAAGACCCAATTTCCAGAACCTTCAACTACGTTGAACAAAATAGCTATCTAAAAGTTTTGATTGTATTTGTTTGGGGAAATGGTGGGCGTGAGAGGGGGGTTAGTTGCCCTTCAATCACTTTTGACTTTGAAAAGGAGCACTAGCCCTTTCAATTTCCAATCGAATCAGCCATTTTTTAAGTTTGTACGACAACACTTTCTGTAAAAACCTTATATGCCCCCAGGGCATAACTTACAACCCTTGCCCCGAGGGCTGCGGGGGGAGTGTCATCCTCAAAGTCACAATTTCATGAACTTTCAATTACGTTGAACAAAATGGCTATCTCTAAATTTTGATTGGATGTGTTTTGGGAAATGGTGGGCGTGAGAGGGGGGTTAGTTCCCCCCTATTCACTTTCGACTATTAAAAAGGGCACTAGCCCTTTCAATTTCCGATCTATTGAGCCATTTTTGAAGTTTCTACGACAAAACTTTCTATAAAAACCTTATATGCCCCCAGGACATGACTTACAACCCTTGCCCTCAGGGCTGTGGGAGCAGTTTCATCCTCAAAAGCCCAATTTCCAGCACTTTCAACTACGCTGAACAAAATGGCTATCTCAAAATTTTGATTGGATTTGTTTGGGGGAATGGTGGGCATGAGAGGGGGATTAGGTGCCCTCCAATCAGTTTTGACTACTAAAAAAGGCGCTAGCCCTTTCCATTTCCAATCGAATGAGCCCTTTTTGGAGTTTCTACGACAACTCCTTCTATCCGAAGTGCCCTGGTCTAAAAGAAAAAAAAATAATACATTGTGCCAACATCGTTCTTTACCTAGGCAGCGCTATTGCGCTGTCTATGATTGCGTAGACCAATTTTTTTTTTTCAATTGGCATTTTTTTCTGATAACAAGTACCACTCATTGCGATCATAGCTCTGAAAAAAGGGTTTAACATTTGCGAATTGGATCGTATGAAGGTGGAGAAAAAGAAAAAGGGTTTAGTATTTGCGAATTGGACTATACGAACGATATTAATTTCAGATTTTTTTGACAATTGCCTTAACTTGAGAATAGTTTGTTATTAATTGGAAACATCGTATGAAGGTGGAGAAAAAGAAAAAGGGTTTAGTATTTGCCAATTGGACTATACGAACGATATTAATTTCAGATTTTTTGGACAATTGCCTTAACTTGAGAATAGTTTGTTATTTAAAAATTGGAAACAACAATCAGAATTGTTTGATTGACATATTATAGATTTGACATATTATGAGCATATTATAAATTTGGAACAAACCTTAGAAATCCTTGCAAATTAAGTAGTAAGGTGTATGTGAGTACGAACAATCAAGGGCCATAAGCACCAACAACCTTAACCAGCAGAGACATCAACCCCCCACAGGTCCCCTATCCCCAAACTCGAAGGGCACCCCCCTCCAACTTTTTGGCCCCGCCCTCCCCATTTTTTTTATTTTTTTTTAACATGATATATTTTTTTCAACTTTTTTTTTACATGTCTTCGAATGAGATGCAACATACTTAAATTCAGTAGTGTTTTATCGTGGTTTACCTTGTCGCAGTTACATTCTCTTAAGTTTTCAAAGTTCATTTTGAATTTCTTTCATTGAAATGCAAGAGTTGGATTATTTCAGTAGTTCTTTATCGTGGTTTACCTTGTCACAGTTAAATTCTCATGATTTTTCAAAGTTTATTTTGAATTTCTTTCCTTGAAATGCAAGAGTTGGAATATTTCAGTAGTGTTTTGTCGTGGTTTACCTTGTCACAGTTACATTCTCTTGATTTTTAAAAGTTCATTTTGGATTTCTTTCCTTGAAATGCAAGAGTTGGAATATTTCAGTAGTGTTTTGTCGTGGTTTACCTTGTAACAGTTACATTCTCTTGATTTTTCAAAGTTCATTTTGAACTTCTTTCGTTGAAATGCAAGAGTTGGAATATTTCAGTAGAGTTTTGTCATGGTTTACCTTGTCACAGTTACATTCTCATGATTTTTCAAAGTTCATTTTGAATTTCTTTCATTGAAATGCAAGAGTTGGATTATTTCAGTAGGGTTTTGTTGTGGTTTACATTGTCACACTTAAATTCCCTTGATTTTTCAAAGTTCATTTTGGATTTCTTTCGTTGAAATGCAAGAGTTGAAATATTTCAGTAGTGTTTTGTCATGGTTTACCTTGTCACAGTTACATTCTCTTAATTTTTCAAAGTTCATTTTGAATTTCTTTCGCTGAAATGCAAGAGTTTAAATATTTCAGTAGTGTTTTGTTGTGATTTAACTTGTCACAGTTACATTCTCTTGATTTTTCAAAGTTCATTTTGAATTTCTTTCGTTGAAATGCAAGAGTTGGAATATTTCAGCAGTGTCTTGTCGTGGTTTACCTTGTCACAGTTACATTCTCTTAATTTTTCAAAGTTTATTTTGAATTTATTTCGTTGAAATGCAAGAGTTGGAATATTTCAGTAGTGTTTTGTTGTGCTTTACCTTGTCACAGTTACATTCTCTTGATTTTTCAAAGTTCATTTTGAATTTCTTTTATTGAAATGCAAGAATTGGAATATTTCAGTAGTGTTTTGTTGTGGTTTACCTTGTCACAGTTACATTCTCTTGATTTTTCAAAGTTCCTTTTTGGATTTCTTTCATTGAAATGCAAGAGCTGGAATATTTCAGTAGTGTTTT
>JAQQPU010025578.1:0-11955 GCA_029168905.1 Artemia sp. Kazakhstan ARC1039 | reverse complement strand
GTACTGGATATTGGGAAGTATACAGACGTTTTCAGGGGGTATTTTTCGGGTGGTGGGGGAGGGGGGTTGGGAGCTACGTGGGATCTTTCCACGGAGGAAGTTTTCATGGGGGAAGGGACGTTGCTATGAAGGAAGCGTCGAACGTTCGTAAATAAATTTAAAAGTTCTAGTGTCCTTTTTAAGTAATTAAAAAAATGAAGGGCAACTAGGCCCCCTCCTCCGCCCCCCTTTCTCAAAATCGTCCCATCAAAATTTCGAAAAAGCCATTTAGCCAAAAACAAAAAATGTAAAATTAATATGCAATTTTCGTTTTAATTATTCATGTACGGTGAGCCAAACTCAAAACCTGCATTAATTAAGAAACGTTCAGAAATGAAATAAAAACACCTTTTTTTTAACTGAAAGTAAGGAGCGACATTAAAACTTAAAACGAACAGAAATTATTCCGTATATGAAAGGGGCTATCCCCTCCTCAACGCCTCGCTCTTTACGCTAAAGTTTGACTCTTTCTCACTACTCTTTTTAAAACAACAGAAAACTTTAGCGTAAAGAGCGAGGCGTTGAGGATGGGACAGCCCCTTTCCTATACGGAATAGTTTCAGTTCGTTTTAAGTTTTAATGTCGCTCCTTACTTGCAGTTAAAAAAACTTTTTTTTTAGGAAATGAGGTTAGCAGCTGGTTTTTTTATTAAATCAGGAGTGAAGCAGGGTCGTGTTCTATCCCCCTTTATATGGATTATTTTGATGGACTTTGTTTTAAGGAGCACAGGAAAGGCAATGGGAGACCACGGAACCAAATGGGGAGGAAAAAGTCTCCTGGACTTGAATTATGCTGATGATTTAAGCATCCTAGATGAAAGTGTGAGCAAAATGAATGAAGTTTTAGAGGTTTTGCGAGTTCAGGGTGCTAGAATTGGTTTGAAAATTAATGTTAGGAAGACTAAGTCACTAAGGCTAGGAATAAGTGAAGATGAAAAGGTGATGTTGGGTAATGAAAAGATTGATCAGGTGGACAGCTTCACTTACCTTGGTAGTATTATTAGTAAAGATGGTGGGAGCAGTGAAGATGTTAAAAATAGAATAGCCAAGGCTCAGGGTGTTTTTTCACAGTTAGAAAAAGTCTGGAAGAATAGGAAGATAAGTCTGCAAACCAAGATTAGAATATTGGAAGCTACAGTGATGACAGTGGTCAAATATGGCTCTGAAGCATGGACGCTCCGAAAAGCGGATGAAGATTTTCTAGATGTTTTCCAGAGAAATTGCTTAAGGATTGTTCTGGGTACCCGGCTGACTGACCGTGTTTCAAACAATAGGCTATATAGAAAGATTCATAAAGAAATAAAGATATAAAATCTCTTTATAAATAAAGAGATTTCATAAAGAAAGATTTAAAGGAAATGGGAACTTTGTGGGCGGATGTAAAAAGGGAGGCTTTGAATAGATTGGGGTGGCGGAGGAGCGTGCGTAGCTTGGTTGGTCTCAGGCGGCTTGGTGCTGCGGTGAGTTGTTAGTAGTAGTAGTAGTATTTTATAAATATTTACTTCAAGTTTAATACGAAAAGACTGTGAACCTGGAACGATTTATTTACTATTAAGTAAGGCTTTATCAAGCCTTACTATTGGTCATCAAAGTATGAGTAATGAGTAAAATAAAAAAAAATATTTGCTAATGCCTTACTTCTCATTAATTCTCATAAATTCGGTCATTTACTTCCATTTTTACCATTCTGATGGTGATTGTTCAGAGGTTAATGCACTAACAATGCGAGTTGACCCTATACACAAGAACAAGAATTGAATACAAAATTTAATATTAACTTATTTTCCATCCTTCCAGTAGTCAATTCACTCTCTCCTGGAACGGATAATTAAGTTTTTATCAAATATTATTAACTTTTAGTCGAAGCTGCAACGTACTCAATGATTTGATTTGTTAGACAAATTCTCTAACGATATCTTTTGGACAACGGTGGCATAATGGACAACCCAGATAATGGTTGGGAAAATCGTTTGCTAGCCGTTTTTGTTTAGACGATGGAAAAGGCCTTTTATCTGGTTCAAAACTACCCATTTCGTTTGTTGAAGCTGTGGAGATGGTCGCTGAACAGTTTAAGCTCATCCCAGAGGCGTATCTAGAGCAAAATCTTGGGGGGGGGTAATGTGACATAGGTGCCAGTAATTGACCAAATTGAGAAATGTATTCTAAAAAAGAGTGAAAAAAGAAAAAAAACAGGGAAAGAGGGTGCCAGAAAGATCTTGTGGGAGTGGGGTCCACCCCGCCCCCCTGGATCCGCCAGTGGCTTATCCTGTTTGCAACTGTTTTATTTGATTCACTTAAAACTACTAAAAGCATTAAGCCCCAACAATAAGCAGAGCTTGTAAAGTTGGGTACATGAATAAAATTATACGTTTCGTCGTGATCATAATAATAACAAAAAAATTTAGCTAAGCAAAAATATACAAACAAAAACACAATAAACAAAGAAATGCTGGGCCTGAGGGGTGTGGGAGGCCACCGCAACATGGGCAGACTAAAATAAACACACAGATGTAATATATTTTAATATTCCATTATCATTGGTCAATAAAACAGTCTTTCATATTTCCTTCTTTAACGTCAGCTGAGGTTGCCGGGATGAACCATTTAGAGTTTTACAATTCAACTTATATTTGTTTGAGATTAATGGTATTTGGTACATAATGGAAAATATAGACATTTCAGAATTAACAGAAGAAATTCAGTAGGTTCTAGAACGCCTATGAGCCTAAGGAGGGGGCAGAATCAACAGAAGTTTTTCACAAAATAATTACTAATTTGTAATACCCTTTTGTAATAAAGATTTTTTTTTTCTTTATGAGTCTTCCTGTCACACAAATCGAAAATACTGTAGTTATAAAAAAACAATGATTTTTATTCAGGCAAAGATACTAGTCAATGGTGCATCCAGGATTTTTCGGGGGCGTTTTACAAAAAAAAAACTTAAAAAAGCATCAAGGATTTGTTTATACGGATTTTGTTGCGTTTTTGCGAGTCGGGCAAAAATTTCTCTTTTTTTTTTGGGGGGGGGGGGGAAAAAAATCCCCCCCCCCCCCCTCTGGGTACCGCCTTGATGCTAGTGTATCTTGTACACTCGTACGCTCTCCAATTGGTTGAAGAGCACATTATGTCTGTTTAGGTCTGATTTTATGTCTGTTTATAACCTCCATGTTACAAAACTGAGAGCCTTGTAATTGTAAGGTGTCTTTGCAGTTGTAATTTGAATTTATGATCTTTGGGAGCAAACTAGAGTCAAGTGGATCTGTGTAGAGCTACGTATTTGCTAATCAAGTTACGCTTTCAGAGTTCATAATTTCATAAAAAGAAAACTCATCATTATTTTGTGGCCCAGTGACACGCCATTGTCAGTTTCATTTACTGTCTTTATGAGCTATGTGCATAAGAAAGGAAGAAGATACTATCTATTTACTTTTCAACTATCTTAATTTGAAATTCATTAAATCAGTAAGAAGAAAATAGCTGATGTGACGTGACCTAAATTGTCGTTAGTGGTAGTATACATAATTTAAATGTATCCAATTGTCTAATTTTGCACGGCCATATTGGATGCTCAATTTTGTTTCATTTTGACTCTGTTGTACAATTACTTGAGTTCATGCTTTGTATTAATTGTTGCAAAGGCCATAGGTTATTTGGTTTTTCAGTTGTCTATTCAATTTGTAGATCTAAAAATGCCGGGGATCTGTGCCAGATGTGACAAAAACGTATATTTTGCAGAAGAAAAAATAGCACTTGGAAAGTCGTGGCATAAACTTTGTTTCAATTGTGGTAAGTCTTCATTTCTGTTATTCTTTTCTTTCATGGTACACTTACGATGTCATGCCCTAGTTGAATAATAGCTATCAGTCTAAATTATATTTTTTTTATTTTATTTTCAGTGTTTCAACTACGGAAGTAGGACTTGTACCTTAACGGTAGTGTGAACATATAATTTTCTTTGAAATTTATACAAATAGTTTTAAACATGTTATGTGTTAAACTGCTGCTCCCTTCCTTGTCGCCTATCAGAGGCACGGGTAGGTTGTTCAGTCAGTGTCCATAGGCAATGCCAGATTTTCCTCCCCCCCCCTCTAAGAACGTCGCTTGGACTATCTTTCATGAAGCACATCTAAATGGCCCCCAACAGATAATGCGCTTGGGAACAATTTTACCCCCTTTCCCCCTAGCTACGCCACGGATAAGAGTACTAGTATTAGAGAAATTCCCGGAATGGAAACTGAACTGTCAAAATTAGAATATTACAGAGAGAATATCAGTTTCAAGCCCCTATCTAGAAAAACGTTAAATCTTGTAGTATTTTTAGAAAAGAGTGATCACCGATGCGTTTTATTATTATTTTTTCCCGCAGGTGTGATTGTATCGAACCATTGGTCAGAAAACATAGGGATAAGAATCATTTGGGCGGGAATTGAAAGTTCTAGTTCTCTTTGTCTTATCAGTAATTTATTGTCATAGCAAAGTAGCGTTTTTTGTCATTTTGTAGTACAGAACAACGATTTTGACCTAAAAAGGTCAAAACGTTGTAGAGTGAAAACTCTGGAACTGTCAATCAATTTAAATTATCGAAAATCTCCAAATGAAGTCTCTCAGTTTCAGAGGCAGTAGTACCGCGCGGTGGCGAATTCGTCCCTAAAGACACACGTAGTCCATACAAAATAAACGGTAGATATACACTTTTATTGTAAAGCTTTATTTAACTAATTTGATTCATTTGAGCTCTTTAATCGCTCCTTACTTACAGTTCGTTACCACAAACTGTAAAGCTTTTAGCACTTTAAAAAAAAGCTTGCTATTCTAATTAAACGGCCTCTGTGTTTCAGTACCCGCTCTTAAAAAATTGGGAAAACCAGTCAAACTTTAGCGCAAGGAACAAGGTATCGAGGAAGGAGCAACCCCTTCATATACGGAATAATTTCTGTTCTTTTTGAGTTTTAATGTTGCTCCTTACTTTCACTTAAAAAGCTAGTTTTTTTTTTATTTCTGATTGTTTTTCAAATAATGCCGGTAAATCTGACTCACCCTCTATGAACTATATCTCCCCTCATGGGAAACTCATCCATGGAAACTATCTTCTACGTGAAATACGCCCCCCGTAAAATTCTCTCCAGACAGTTCCATCCTCGCTGAGAATCCCCCTCCCGTAAAATTTATCGCTGATGGTTTGGCCTGAAAAATTTTCCTTAGTATATTTTCATTTGAAAAAGACTATTTTTTAATCGTATTTAATCGATCACTCCAGAATTCTCCTCTTCCAGGGAAATTTCTTCCAAAAATCCAAACACGCCGAAATAGCCCCTGAATAATTCACCTGGAACATCTCCACGGGTAAATTTGAGTTGGCAAAGAGAAAGTAAGCCAATTAAAAAAAAATTCGCATAGGAATCCTTCCAGTGTAAAATTTCTCCTGGAAAACTCACCCCAAGGAAATGTGGAAGCCTGTGGAAGCCCACCCCAAGAAAATCTCCCTTCACCCTGAAAAATGTCTGTATACTTCCCAATAGCAAATACTATACGGTAACAATGGGCAAATTTCATAATTTACAAGCCTCTCCTCTCGGACTGTTGGGGGCCATTTTACCCCTAAAGACATAGCTATTGGATCTTTCAACTGTACTGAACAAAATGGCTATCTCAAAATTTTGATTGGATAACTGGGGAAAAGGGGGGCTAGCTGCCTTCCAGTCATTTTGGTTTCTTAAAAGGGGCGCTATAACATTTCCGTTCGAATGCACCCTCTCCCGATATTCTATGATCATTATTTCGATCGATCACCCCTGGGAAAAAAATAATTAAAAATAGCAACAAATAAACACGTATCCGTGTTCTTTCTTCTGGCAAAAAATGCAAAATTCCACATTTTTGTTTATAGGAGCTTGAAAATTCTACATTAGCTGAATCTGATGATGTGATTTTCATAAAGATTCCTTGACTTTTGGGAGCTGTTTTCTCCCCAGTTAAAAAAAAAAAAAAAAACTGGCAAATTTTCTCAGGATTGTAACTCTTGATGGGTAACACTAAACTTGATGAATCTTTTATATTTGGGATCAGCATAATAAGTAATTTTTTCGATGTAATTTTGATTGGTATCAAAATTTCGTTTTTTAGAGTTTCGGGTACTATTGAGTCAAGTCGCTCCATACTTACAGTCCGTTACCACGAACTGTTTGAAAACCGAAACTCTGTAAAACGAAGCTTTGATTACAATATATGCGACGAAATCTATTATTTATGGTGATACTAAACATACAAAATGTTTCAATTTTAAAGTGTTCATCAAAAGCTATTATCATTTGAAAATTTGTGTAATTGTACAAATAGGAATTGAACTCTTCCAAAAAGGGGCACGGTGCAAAATATGGAGCCTCTGGTGCAAATGTATTGGGAAGTGTTGCAACAACTGTGGCCTGTGGGTTACAATTGCCAAATAATATGAGTGACTATCTCTCACATGAAAAACAAACCTCAAAACATTATGTTTCGCGTTTGCCGTTTGCAGTGGAATTTGACAACTGCATACCAGTGTTTCCAGTGCTTTGAAATAAACTGTACCAATGTTCCGATTAAATTTGTACAGTCGAAACGTTAAAATTTTGCCGACACAAGGAGCAAATTTTCGATGAACTAAAACTTGAACAGATATCCGAGTCAAAAGGAGCAAGTAAAATCAACATATACCGAAAATTTTGATTTTACCAAACAATTTTCCAGATGTACCGCATTGTACCATAACCTCTAATTTGCACTATAAATGGTACAAAAAGCAAATAGGAGGGAAGGATATGTAACCGCTTTGGCAACGCTGGTACACACGTAAGTTTTGTGCTCACTAAACAGTTGCACTGATGACTACGTAGACTGAAAACTATGATGTAGGCTAATGATGTAGGCTATGTAGGCTAATGTCATAGTCTCTGTTCTGATTTCTTATATTATAATTTTTTAGGACTTACTCTGGATATTGAACACTCTTGTAATGTTTCCTTGTACTAAGTTGGAAAAAAAAATGCTAGAGGCGTCAAAAACTTAAAAAAAAATCCTGAAAAATTGGGATTTGGGGTTTTGAAGCGGGCAATCTAACTCCCTGGAAATCTAATAATCCTCTTTTGGAAGAACCAATTTAACTTCCATTTTTCAGAAGGTCAATATGTGTCTATCCATGTTGCAAAAAAAGAAAATGTTAAAAAGCTTGCTTACACCAGAAAAGAAGTTCCCTTAGGAATTCAAGGAAATAAATATGCTGTGATGATTTTGGAAATTATTTTCAAGTTTAAGCTTCAATTTCACATACAGAACAGTTTTCGTTTTCTTGCTTATTTTCATACCATTATTCAACTTAAGGACTATTGGAATGAAAATCGGAAGTGTTTTAAAGAAATGAGAAGGGAAGATTAGTGTGTTTGAAATGGGAATTTCTAGTATTATTTCTCAAGAATGTGTAAAATATATAGAAATTTTTGCTCAGATAATGGGAAATTGGAATGGATAATTTAGAATTCTATAAGGATCCGATGTTATTCTACGGTGGTGTGTTTTTACGTAGCAAATTTGCAAAATATAAGAATTGACAATTGAAAATCCACTGAAGAACTCAAGTTTTCGAAAGCTGATATGATATCCTGTTTTCAGAAGACCAAACAATGTCAATCTGCATTGGACTTTCTTTTAAATCTTCCAGAGCAAAAAAATGTACCAGTAGGATATAAAGGAAAATGTATCCACATTGAAAACCAGATATTATTTCAAATACGCTTCATTTTTTCATATATAAGAGGTTATTACTAGTACGTCTTCTTACTTACTTTATAAAGGATTTTTTAAGTCAATATAATAGACATTAAGGACGAAAGTTTTTAAAAAAGAAAAATCATAACTTAATATTTTTAAATCTGGATTTCCCTTATAATTTTTTAAAATAGATTTATATCTATTTTTTATAATTGTTTGTTTAGGCTATTAAATTGATAATAAGTCCTGTAATTTTTTTTCGTTACTCCTTTTCTACAAGTTCTATTTTCTGAGCTCAACAAAATGTTCGACAAAATGTAGCAAATTTGCAAAATAAAAATTTCGAGATGAAAAAATTGCTGAGGGACCTGTATTCTGAGGAAACTGATGTAAGGTCACAGATTTAGAAGACCAGGGTCAAAGGACTGTTTGGATTCTGGATATGGCCATTTTGCCCAGCCTTGTACACATAAATATTTTTGAAGGAGCCCAATATTATTCGGAGGCAAAGAATAAAGACGACTTGTAGGGAATTATAAAAGATCTTCAGGCAACCATAAAATTATCGTGGCACATTCCTAAATACCTTCCCCTTTCTCAGCATACTTGTATGGCTTATAGACCCCCCCCCACCTTAAATTCGGAGCCTATGGGTAGTATTTGCTAATGATCACAAACGTGAACAGTTTGATTTCCTTTCCATAAGCTTTTTAAGCGCGGACTGCCTTTTAAGCGCGGGTTATTCAACAGGGACTGCGTCTTCTGATAGGCGATCAGAATTAGGCCCGTACGTAGTTTTTACAGGGCAGGGGCCAATAGAACTGGTCTTTTTTTGGAGGTGTAATAATGAGCAACAAATTTTATTAGATAATTTAAATAAGAAGTGCCTAGAAATAAAAAAAAAATTGGGGCTTTAAACTTATCCTAATTTTCCAGAAAATTTGGTTGTTTTTATTTTGTTGGTTTAAGCTTTTTATTAAATTTTCTTAATTGTTCTTTCCTACACAGCTGCTTGCCGAAAGATGCTTGACAGTACAACAGCCGCAGAGCATGATGATGAACTTTACTGCAGGTCTTGCTACTCAAAGAAGTTTGGACCTAAAGGCTATGGATATGGGGGAGGCGCTGGAGTTCTTAGTATGGACGATGGAACCGGATATAAGGTAATGTTTAAAAATGATTAAGGAGTGTTTAACAGATACTGGCACTGCTTCACGTGAAATAAAAATAATTGTCCTAAGACTGGGAAGTCACACAAGAGTTTTTATTTTCTTTTATTTATTTCTTTTAATGGACATTTTCTCCTCCTAATTTCCCCGTTGACGTAAAAAAAAGGAAGACAAGTAAATATCGCGGATATTCGTCACAATAGAGTGTGCAGCCAATTGTTCCTTCTTTGGAGCTCCGAATTCCTAGATCCCCTCCCCCCTTATGAATGTTCTTGATTGCCAGAAATGAAAAACAAGCATAAAAAGATTAAAAACAACGCAATTTTGTCGTCACTTATCAACTAAGCACAACAATAACTAAAGTATTGCTTCATTACATTCACAAAAATATATGTTTATTGGTCCCTTCTTGAATTCTTTCAACGAAAATACCACAAAAAAGGCATTTTCAATGAAAATCTCCCACAAAAAACGTGTTTTCTAAATCTAAGGGGGCAGATTCCCAGTCACCCCAAACATTGATGTTACTGCCTAAAGCGTTATCAGGAGATTACGAGGGGGGGGGACTGGGATACAGTTAAACTGGAAGTGACCCTTAAGATTCAATAAACAGAATTTGATGAATGTTATGCAGTAATAATCTTGTCATTATTGAGCTTCATTCAGATGAAACTCAGAGAGGAAAGAAGATAACAAAACGAAAAATAAAATCAAAAAGGGTGAAAAAACGAGAATTTCGTCAGCCAGTGGAAAACCATGAAGAAAGGAGAAATAAGCAAATATTTTGACAAGGACCTCCGCCAAGTCGTCCTCAGTGCCAAACAAAAAAGAAAAAGAAAAAAAAAACGAAAATCTAACCTTTCGAAGTTTACCCGACAAGTTCTGTCTAGTTCTGTCTGGAGTGTCTGTTCTGTCTTTGTCGGGTAAACTTCGAAAGGGTAGATTTTCGTTTTTTTTCTTTTTCTTTTTTGTTTGGCACTGAGGACGACATTTGTCATGTATAGCCAGTGTGGTCTAAGAATGTATTTAGCTTCATTCAGAATAGGGGATTAACTGCAGTGTTACTGAAATTAGTAGTGCTTGTCATAGGGCTGTAACCAGGCATTTTGGGGGAGGGTGACTTTGATACAATTTAGAATATGTAAATTTAAAGCGAATATAAAAATTGACAATCTTGGTGCTGTTTCCCCGTCCAAACTTGCTACAATATCAGTTCAAGGTTCAAGAATTCTTACTTGTTTAATTTCAGAAAATTATATTTATTAGCTAACCCTAGGCTATACACATATCTTGCTGGCTAATAAGATAGAAAGCAAAACAAAAGGAGGGAAGAAAATATAAAAATCATGTTTACTCTCTGTAAAATTAGTTTTGTCATATTTTTACGGTTTCTCCTCCGCTTCTTCTTCAAATATTTGCAAAACCAGATATTCGTGCTTCCATGTTGCGGAAAAAGATTCAACAGCCAAGCGTATCAATCATGCTTTACAAGAGGTCAAAAGGTCAGTTTTTATTTGAAAGTTTTCTACGCAACTAATTTCTATTTTTAGGAAAAATTTGACCTTTGCCCTATTTATCTATGACGTGGTTGTAAAGCTCTAGATTTCTAACAACCTCTTATAAAAACTGCATATTGTAGAACTATTTTTTGTTCTCAGTAAGAAAGTTAATGCCGCCTTCTACCTGAGATTGATATTTGAATACATGATATTATACTTTTACATAAAATTTCGACTCGGAAGGGGGCCAATTATGGAATAATCTTATTATACAGCTGGAACTTGCGTGTTATTTGTAAGTTTTGAATTTTTCGGTGATAATCAATGTAATAGCCTTCTTGACCACCTGGGTATAGTCTTGTGTACTAATGTGATGTGTAGATGTGCTGTATCACCATTCCAAACGTTAAATAAGCGTCCTTTTTTCCGTGTTTACAGTTCTATCCATGTTGAAATGAAAGAAATCGATCCCCATCAGGGGCGGATCTAGAGCAAAATCTTGGGGGGGGGAGCAATGTGACAAAGGTGCCAATAATTGACCAAATTGATAAATTTATTCTAAAATAAGTAAAGAAAAGCAGGTAGAGGGTGCCAGAAAAATCTCAGGGGGGCACAGGGCCCCCTTGCACTCCTGGATCCGCCAGTGATCTCCATTAATACTCAATAAAAGAATAAATATTGTTTGTACACTGCTAAATATTAACTTGGTAATATTTTAGTAAAGAAAAACTTAGATTACTTCCAAAATTAAGGTATGTCTTTATCAAATTGGCTGTGGTTATTTAAAAGGTGCTATGTAATTTTATTCGTCAAGTTCATATTTGTAGCCAACCTTCTTAAACTCAGAACCCTTTATTGTTCGGGGGGAGGGGATACAAAAAAAATCTTCACGTGGGCATGTATTAAATGTATTTTATATTTATTTTCGTTACTTTTGTACAAATCGGAAAAAAATGAGGAGGGGATTAAAACTAGGTGCCCCTCTCATGTATACGGCCATAGCCAAAAGCTTCTGTTTTTTCTTCAAAAATTCATAGATTCTGAACCCACCGTACTAATAATCTATTTGATCCGAGGGTACAAAAGTGTTTTTCCGGCTACAGCATCTTGGCTCTCGATAACATCTAGGGAGTTGGGCACATCAAATCCATGTAGCAGGGTAGTATCTCTTTGTTAAGTAGCTTCAGAAGGAATTAGAGATATTTCCAAAATACAGATCTTACTCTCTGCTTATCAGTTGCACTCTTGCAATTCCAAAGAGGGGATACAAAACTTAAGATGGTGTAACAGACGAGTACAGCTTAGCTAGTGCACGCCCATTGTAGCTTTCAAAAAGTCAAGGTTAGTGCACATCTGGCTCAGATGTTAATCACAATCTGATCACAGATAAACAGCCATGTGCCTCTCAAGTCTTAACCGTAAGTAAGTTGAGATACGGCTCTTTGAATTAGGATGACAGCATAGTTGAAGTAAAGTAATTTTCTTCACTCAATAAATATAAAAAAT
>JAQQPU010025575.1:0-11955 GCA_029168905.1 Artemia sp. Kazakhstan ARC1039 | reverse complement strand
GTGCCAAAAGTGGTCACTGTCTTGATGTAGAAGAGAGCCTCATTTCTTGGTATTGTTTGTTCTCGTATATTAGGGCAGTAGTTTGGTCTTTTAAACATTGGTGGCTGCACTGGTTTTTCAAAAGAATTCTACGATTATAAGCTGCTATATATACTTGTTCATATTTCTTATATACTCATGCTTATTATTCATTTGTTTATAATTTACTTTGTAGTTTTCTAAAACACATCCGCAGTTTAGTTTCAGAGTTCATGGTGTCAAGACTTCTTTTTGGATTTAACCGATCACGAATGATTTCTAAAGGATTATAGTCGCATCTTGACCTTCAGCCAATATTTTGAAAATCATTAATTCAGTGAACAAAGGATTATAATTTGAATAAGCATTGCAATTGAGTGTGAATTCCCTTGGGACTGGATTTTCTTATTGATTTTTCCATAGCAGTGACCTATGTGATATAGGTCAAGGTTAAGAGTGAAAGTGTTGGAGAAAAGCCATTAAGCTAAGCAAGTGAAGTTGCTTCAGTGGATCTCTCTTCTTTAATAAGAGTTTTAAGTGAATAGAAGTCTGGCAAGATAAACCAGGCAATAGGCAGAAGAGGAGAGGGTACCCGCCCCAAGTGCCGTACGTACCCGACGGTATTAAATCACCTATGAATTGCGGGGAATAGGTGAGCAGGGCCTGACACTTCCCCTGTTCCTGTGTATTGTGCCAGAATTGGCCATGACTAAAGATACATGTAGAATCTGCTCTGCCAATTTAAACAGCAAGACCAGTGGCGTAGCATGCACTAAGTGCAACAAGTGGTTTCATTTCACATGCGGTAAAGTTAAATGCTCTCCAGAACTAAAGAATACATACCTTTGCCCTCCTTGCAAACCAAAAAATGCTGCTACTGTTGCATCTCCGAAAGTGACCGGAAAACCGACTCAGACGACTACTTCCATTCCCAATTCAGCGGGATCTAGCGGGCTTCTCCGCCCCAAGCAGGTAGTATTCTCTCCAAGTCGGCCGAAAGTCCTATTGCAATCACTAAGCCCTCGTATTCTACTCTTGCCATTATGAACCCCGGTGATAGTCAAAAACCCGAACATGAACCAGTTTCACAACCACCAATAACACCCGCTCCTGAAGTAATAGCAGAAGAAGTAAATGAGGCTAGAAAAACGGAGAACAGTAATGACTTACCTGCCTTAGGCTTGCCTTCATCCGAATCGTTGCTAATCCCTGACCTCTCTAGGTGCATCACCTGTGACATACCAGCTGGGGGAAGCCCCTCCTTTGAATGCCATTCTTGCAAAAGATGGCAGCATGGTGCATACGCTGCAATAGATGCAGACCTAGTACTGGCTCTGCAGAAGCCGTCGGGCAGGTACTTTTCGTTCAAGTGTACTAACTGCTATCAACGTCCCTGCCATACGCCTAAACAACTAAACCAAAGTACCCAAATCTCTCCTGATCAAGATGAATTGAGCCAAAATCTAATGGAACAAATCAAAGAACCCTTAGTATGCCGTTTCCACCTCCGGGGAATATGCCGAAACAGTGTCGAATGTCCCTTTCGACACATCTGCACAGATTTCTATAGGGGAAAATATGGTAACGATCAATGTATATTGGTACACAAAGAACCATGCCAAAAGTTCCCCTGTGATCTTTGCATCGTGAATGACTGTCCAAAAGTGCACCTGCCAGCTAAACGTTGCCTGCATGGGGCAATAAAAACGCACCCGAAACAGTCAAAAAACGGGTTCCCTGCAAAATCCGAAGTTGGGAAACAAGATATCAGAACAGGAGATCGTTTAATAAGAATTGTCCCCTTAATGCAGGTGAAACTCACACCTCGGAGGAAAGACAACAGCATACATCCTATAGCTCCCCCTCTCCCCTACCGAAGACCTTGGCTACCAGCACCCCCAATAAGATGGCAAGCTATACCATACGGGCCCGTACCAGATATCAGACTAACTATCCCGCCAGCACACCAAATTATTACTCCCCATTTTCCAACGAGGAACAGATTTTCACAGCTCATCGAGTCGCTAGTCTGACACAGCCCATTCTTGATTTCCACAGCTCAATCCCACCACTAATAAATCAAGCTTTACTCCATGAACAACTCCCACCACCTTACAATCAACAAAAAGGTCACCTTCAACAAGTGAAAACACCTGTTGCAACCTTAAAATACAACCCCAAGTATACTCAGCGCTCAGCTTAAATGTATGCCCAAAGACACCGAACTCTACTCGGTACGACAAAGGATTGTAATCACACAAAGCAGAATTATTCATTTCCCAAAATCCTGCTCGCAAACGTCCGCTCTCTTGGGAATAAAGTTGAAGAGCTGGAAACCCCCCTCATACAAAATGACATTGAAGTGGCTTGCTTGTGCCAAACTTGGTGCGCGTCTGACACATGCACGGTTATTTCCAGGTACGATGTGTATCTACTCCCAAGATTAAATAAGGATGGGGCCATTGTGAATCATGGTGGCGGAGTTGGTTTTCTTTGCAAGTCTGCAATTCCGAATCGAGTCCTAAATATACCTATCCCTAGGAAACGTGAGCACGAAGTTCTGTGGCTTTGGACAAGGCCCCGATACTTACCAAAAGAAGTATCGTCAATCACTTTTGGTGTAGTCTACTACCTGCCAAGAGCATCGTTCCGATAGGAACTCGTACTCTACCTACGGCATTCGGTTGACTACACAAGATCCCAAAACCCATACGCCGCCATTCAGATCCTGGGTGACTTAAATGCTTTAAAAGCTAGCTGGCTCTCAAGTTCACTCTCACTTACGTATCTTTACCAATATTGAGGAGTTCTATAATCCCCCCTACATTCTCCCCGCTATTGGTATGAGTGACCACCTTACTGTAATATGGAAACCTAGCAGAAAACCCCCTGACAGATCCCAGTCAGTGGTGAAGTACCGCCCACATACTCAAGAACAACTCCAGATTTACCGAGAGTGGCTAGCTCGGAAAAACTGGTCAAAAGTCCTTAATATGAAGAACGGCATCAATATGATGCAAGAGGTCACTGCTCAGCTTTTCCATGAATATAAAGTAATATTTCCCGAAAAGACAGTCCTGGTCAAGTCACAAAATAAGCCATGGGTGACTAAAGAGATTAAGGATCTAATCAAATCGAGAAATGAGCTCTATAAGTTGGGATATCAAGATGAGGCTGAAAAAATGCGCACATGTCATATGTCTCAAAATAAAGAAATCTAAAAAGGAATTTGGTCCTCAAGTGGTTAACATGCTTTGGAAGTCTAACCCCTCTAGATTCCACCAGAAGGTCCAGGAGATTTTGGGACGGACTCGAAAGCAGCTGACAATCTACGGCTCTGATGGTGAACCTCTGAGCGCTGATATGATCAACACGAATTTTTTAACAATTTGTAGCACAAACCCACCTCTTGACGAGCTACCTGAAAATGGACCCATTGAACAAGTTCCGATCATTCGCCCACATGAAGTATGCGAGAAGCTCAAACGCCTGGACCTCAGGAAGAGTAATTACCCTCTAGAAATTCCTATTGAGTTTATAGCTCATTGCTCTGAGGAGCTTAGTCCTATTTTGGCTGCCTGTTTCAATCAATGTCTAATAGACGGTACATTCCCGGATTGCTTCAAGACTGCCTATATAACTCCCATTCCTAAAATAAAAAAAAACCTCTCACCTAACGCTTTGCGCTCGATTTCAAAAACCCCGTGCATTTCCAAAGTGTGTGAAGGCTTTATCTGTGAATATTTATATGGAGATATTGAAGCTAATTCAGATCCTCGGCAATTTGGTTTCAGGCCTGGACATAATACTACCCACTATCTTGTATGTCTTCTTGACGATCTGATGAAACATCTCGAGAAGGAAGAGACATACGCAGAAATCCTTCTTAGCGATAGAGTAAAGGTGTTTGACAGCATCCAACACCTGATAGCTATTAACCGAGCTAAAGAAATGGGTGGTCGACAGTTTCTTGTGAGAATGGTTGCAAGCTTCCTGCACAATCGAAACCAATGTGTTTCACTCACGCAGGATGAAGCATCTGAATTCCAAGAAATATGGTGCGGAGCACCCAAAGGGACAAAATTAGGACCGCTGATCTCTTTGATTGTTTTTAACCCTGTCCTGGCACATATACAAAGTTGCTACAAGTTTGCTGACGACCTGTCAAGCATATCATTCCGCACCTTAGCGAGCCTAGCAGAGTAAATCATCACCTCATCAATATTTTCCCAGCTAAAGCATAATCTTGAAGATGTAATTCTTACACTTAGTGAAACCAAGAGCCATATTCTACGTGTTAGCTTTTTAAAATCTGCAATTCCGTCCCAAGAAGACACTGGACTTACAACTAAAGATGAAATAAAAATCCTAGGAGTAATTTTTAAAAGCAACCTGAAATGGGATCCACATATACAGTCTATCCTCCAAAAGGCTTCCCTATCCCTAAAATTCTTTGCTTGCCTAACGCGGTTCAATATCCAAATTTCCATTATGCGCAGTCTATACTGTATGTATGTCTGATCGCAAACCGAGTATGCTTGTCCCGTTTGGCACCCAGGTCTAACGGCTACCCAAACCGAAAAGCTTGAAAATATTCAGAAGCGGGCGTGCCAAATAATGCTTGGGGCAAATTATACATCCTATGAGGACAACCTGCAGAAACTGAGGCTTCAGAAACTATCTGAAAGGCGCCACGATCTCACGATGCGTATCGGGAAAAAATGCCTGAGCTCTGATGTCCATCGCAAAATATTACCGGATTTCCAGGAATCACAGATCGGTCGGTCAAAAACACGTAGACAAGCCCTCACTTCGTCGTGCCAACTCCTTTGTCGCCCACCCCGAAAGGCATCAAAAAGGTACCTATCATCGTTTGTTCCATACTTCGTGAACCACTGTAATGAGGAACTAGTTGAAAAGAAAATCTATTGAAAGTTGTGAAAAAGTTTGTTTATTTTTATATTTATTTATCTGATCTCATGTCTTATATTTTCTTGTTGTTTGACGTCTGCTGCTAGCTGTAAGCTATTATGGAAATAAATAGTTATTGTTATTATTATTTAGTGATAAATAGCTCCCTCCTTATCCTGGGAAATTCTTTTTGGTGGTTTTATAATTTTATATTAAATTTTACCGCGCAGCTATTGTGCACGTACCTTGGATGTTCAAAAATGTCAACTTTTCAAGGGAAGAAAATGATTATCATTTTCTATGTTTTTAGATTTTCTTCTGATTAAGGATAGCCTACTATGTTAGAGCACCAAGTAAAGAAAGAATTCTTCTATCGAGTATTAAAAATACACAAAATCTTGAAATTGCTTCTAAATTAAGAGAAAGATCGCCCCCTCCCCCTCTCCCTTCTTCTCTTTATTCGCTTTTGTCTTCATCTGAGTAAGAATACTTTGTTGGAGTACCAAGTATTGAAAGAATTCTTTTCAGCTATGATACATACACAAAATCCTTAAATTACTCCGTAGTTAGTGAAATATCGCTCCCTCTCCCTCTCTGAAATATTGCTTCTCTGTTTTGACCTCGTTTTTACTCCTTTTTTTCCTTTCATCTCCCTTTTATTTTCCCTTACGTTCCTTAGACCTTAGATCCTCCAGAACCAGAAATGGTGCATAAAGCACTTATGAATCCTTGCCAGGCATCTTGAAGGTTAGCTGCAGCTATGATCTACTCCCACTGGGGTTGAAGAGACATCTCCGCACTTCTCAGGTAACGGTTGTACTGCCGTCGTGTTTTATTTTTATTTATTTTTTTTTTTTTTTGAGGTGACCTCTTTTGCGCCGTTTCTTGGGCACCATTTATGGCATCTACAGGATGTGACCAAGGCACATCCATTTCCTGTGCTTTAGAAGGTCGGTAACTAACGGTTAACCGGTTCGCCCGTCGAATTTTGACGTTAACCTCCTTTCCCTGCCACGATATGTTTAGGAATCTAAAAGTAGACTTCGCTTATCCAATTCTCCTTTTAATTTCTTGATAATTTTTTCCATCAAATTCAGTCCACCTCCCGAGATACTTAAACTCTTTAACTTGTTCAATTGTTTTGTCATTACATTTTAGTATCAGCGGAGAGTCACATGTAACCATGGTCATTGTCTTACTGGCATTCACTACACGTCCAGTTTTATCAGCTTCTTCATCTACGGCATTGAATAGCAGTGGTAGTCGCTGTTTCGCTTCTTCAATAAGGATAACGTCTTCTGCAAAATCCAAGTCACATATCTACCGAAAGCTAATCTTCACTTTGAAGCCCGAAGATTGTCGTTGAGTAAGGTCCGTTAGGATGTCAAATAGGAATGGAGACAGGACACATCCCTGTTCGACACCAGACATTATCTTAAAGAACACGTCATTGCAAGCGCAGCATTCACTATTTTCCTAAAGTGCTATTATCATTTTGACTAGCTTATCAGGGGCTCCGTAATAATTCAAAATCTTCCATAACGCATCTGTATTATTTGAATCCAACGCCTTTTCAAAATCAACGAAGAGCAAGTATAATTTTTTGTTCCAGTTTAGACTCCTTCTACCATTAGCCTGGGAATGAATATAAAATCGGAACAAACCTACCAGGTCGGAACCTGTGCTGCTCTTCCCGGAGCAGCACATCTAGCACTGCTCTGAATCGTTGTGGAATTACTGTACCTGTTATTTTACTGGACACTGAAATCAAGATTATGCCCAAAGATGATTTCTTAAACCACATTGGCCTGCCATAATATAAGAAAAGGAAACGATCAAAAATGGGGTTTTAAGGCCAAAAGAGAATACTGAATAACCAACAAAGCGAATATTTCGAGAGGTTAACTGCCTCTCTTCTTCAGCGCGAAACGAAATAATGTATTCAAGGAAAGTGCCGAAGAAAAAATCAACAAAAAACAAACGCGGGAAGTCAATGTGAAGAGAACCAAAAAACCAAAAACTTAAAAGATTTATAAAATTCAATAAAAACCAAAAGTTATAAGAATTAAAACCAAATACCTAACAACCATAAAAGTGAGTCATTCGCCAATATCCGTGATTTGCACAAAATCCATAAAATTATGAACTACCATCGACGGATACTAGCGAACAACTGAGAAATAAAAGAACAGAAAACAATTCATTCACTCATAAAACAAAACGAGCCAGCAATTAAATAAGTTGGAGAACTATGTCATCTGATTTCGGATTTTATTCATTGCTTTTCTTGCAGACATCCTTTGAGACCTAAGAGGTTGTTCACGTGTTTGATTATATGATTCGGAAAGTGGTTCAAGGTTTATTTCAGGGATTACTGGAGTATCGGCTTCTCTTTTGAGAAAACCGAAATATGAGTCGTTTATTCTTAAATCACCGGAATCTCTTTAAAGCTAGACCTAAATGTTGGTATTTAAAAATTTCAGCCGCTTCCCTGTCGTGCTGGACAATACCCTTGTCATGAGAAAGTAGACTAGCTTGGTTAGATAAAATAGTATGTTCCGGAAAATCATAGATATCTTCTGCAAGGGCTAGTCAAAATTTTCCGGTTTTTTCCGCTTTTTAAGGGTGTTATCAATAAAGGTAGAGTGTTGATTTAATTGATCCTTAAGCCGTTGGTAACTTGAATACATTATTTCGTTTCCGCTGAAGAAGAGGGGCGATTGTCCTCTCGAAATATTCGCTTTGTTTGTTAAGTCAGTATTCTCGTTTGGCCTTAAAAACCCCTATTTTATTTTTTCCGTTTCTTAGGTTATGCCCCTTCAATTGTCACAGATTAGTGCATCTTCTTGTAGAATTTGACAAGTATACCTCTGGTCCATCTCTTGAGACTACTATCTCTTTTTGTTCAGGGTGTTTATTTTATTTATATGTTTATTCAAGCATTTGTAAATGTTTTGTTGTAATTAATTAATTAATTTAACTTTTCTTTTTTTGTATGTGTAGATGAGTCTCCTATGGATTTGTTTAATACGACCTTCTACTCATTTACTGATGATGAGAGTGGTTTGCCAAACGCTGTGTTGAAGATTCCAAGTTTGAGAGAAGAAGATGGCGGTGTTTACACTTGCTTCGCCGAGTCTAATGGATTGTCTGCTAATAGCACTGTTCTTGTACGCTTCATAGGTAAGCGGGGTTTATTTCTTGTTTGGATTGTCATTTCTATTTTCTATTTCATTTCATTTCTATCTTAAAAAAAATATTTTCCCCTTTTTTTACTGCCTGTAAGACCCTTCGTTCCTGGTCAGCGCAATAAAATGGACGGAAAACACCAAGTACTAAAATCGATGGTTAAAATGATGTTTAAAATACTCTACAGAGGAAGTTCTGCTCCTTTCTGTTCGCCGAATTGATATATTGGTGACATGGTGAAAGTGATGTATAAATGACGGTTTGACGCATAAAATAATGATTCACGGTATAAATGACGGATGAAAAACTGCCCAAGGGAATTAGGATATATTTCTGTTTCCAAAGTGAAATTTCAATTAGGATATGTTTCTGTTTCCAAAGTGAAATTTCGGCAACATGGTGAAAATGACCCATAAATGACGGTTTGAAGCATAAAATTATCCGTCATAAATGACGCATAAAATGACAGTTTATGGTGAAAAAACGTATAGAGTACTGAATTGAGATATGTTTCTGGTGTCTTGGCGTAAGTATACTGACATTCTGTCTTGGCAGAGAAGATGAATGTAGCATCGGATTTCATACTGAAGGCATTTTAGTCCGGGTTCCATGGTAATGTAGTCTTATTTTCGTAGAAGTTAAATGAAACTGATTTAAACAATATTGTTTATGAATAAACGAAGGGCGACGAATATTTTTTTTAGCGCCCTTTTTTGAATGCTCTCAATTTTTGATGTCTGGTGCTTTTTTATATAAATAGGACAGTGCATTCAGAATAAGCACAGAACAGCGCCAAACAGGAGAAGCACATTCAAATGGAAGCCGACCGTAAAAACCGTCATTTCTTCTTAAAATAGTCGTTTGTGTATGGTATCTTTTTGGCTGAAGAAGAATTTTTAGACTCGTGATAAACAAGGATAAACAAGGTCAACCAAACATTTGTGAGCTTCACATAGTCTTTGATTTTCAGTCCTGAATCAGTATAGTCAATTGTATTGAGGAGCCGATACTAACATCTGTCGAACTAACATCTGACGATACTAACAACAGTTCAGTCAATCAATCAATTATTTTTTTCATACTAAAACACTATTACAAACGTGAAATGGTTATTTGCCCATGAAGCTTGGCTTGTTGTGGACCACACAATACAATAATAAAACACCGAAAATACTATGAGAAATGGACTCACACACAGAGACTCGCTAAATCACGCAGTACATATAAAAAAGAAAGAAAAAGGAGAATATATACTGGAAGACAGTAAAAACACTTTAAAAAGAACACAAGTAATAATAATGATAATCAGAAATAAAGAAAGTAGAGCAAACAGAAAAGACTAATTTGAAATTAGACCACAAAATAGAAAAAGAAATGACGAAAAATTTAAAAGTTAGGAGGGAGACTGAGAATTTCTTGAAGAATAATAGAGAGATAATTCAGTTGGGACCGAATTCCAAAAAAGAAATCGACTGAAAAGTGAGTGAATTTGGGCAGTCATCGGAGAAAATCTATTAATGATACGAAGAGAATGGTTTTTGAACCTGCTTCTTATGGATTAATTTTATCGTGTCTTCATTTAGGCTTTAGATCGATTCCTTAAATTTTTAAGTCTCCTGCCGGTACAAATTTCCGAACCGTTGAAATCAACGTGCAGTAAAATTAACGTTCGATATCGGTATAAAATAAAATAAAAGCCTTGGAAAAAGACAAAACCAAAAGGGCTAATTTCAGCCTGTAAATTTCAACCTAATATTATTATTATTTATTGGAAAACCCGCCATACAAAAAAAGCAAAAGACGGAGCAATAAACGAAAAAAAGAGAAAAAAGAAGAAATACACATAATCTTAGCAGTGGTAATAAACTTAGTGACAAACGCTTAAGCTAAGAACTAAATCAGCTCTTAGAACAAAATACAAAGACGAGAAAGAAAAACTCAATTATACACTGTACTGCAGGTACGTGACATATTTTGTTTTTAACATGTTTTTGTTAAAAATAAGCAATATGAGTATCGTTGCATCAAGCCGCAGTTGGTAAAAATTAACCCAAATAAACATCAGTGAACTAAAAATGTACTGTAGATTATAATATCAATTAGTCTAAACATGACAAGAAACGGTAAAACAATTAAACGACACTTTTTTCCGCTGGTCTTGAATTCAGATCACTCAATAAATGATTACAGAATGTTTACTAAGGAGGTGTAAAGTGGAAGCAACGGATAAAATTGACGAGGATCTGGAAGATGCAGCTAGACGGCATAATAGTAAAATAATGTACTGGCATGTTAACAAAATGAGAGGGAGTAGTCAATCTGGACTTGGCCCAGTTAAAGATAGGAATGGGGCAGCAATTAGCGATATGGAAAAAATCAAAGAGAGATGGGTCGAACATTTTGAGAATTTGCTTAACCAAGATAGAGTTGCAAGAAAAGATATAGAGGGAAATAAAAAAAAGCTTGTTATACCTTGGATGTGAAGGAAGATTTGTTTTGTGAGGAGGAATTAGCAACAGTACTAAAAGGATTACAAAATAATAAGGCTCCAGATGCTGATAGGGTGGTAAATGAGTTTCTTAAATATGGTGGCTCTGAGATTAGAAATAAGTTAGTGAAGATTATGAATATGATTTTTGAAAAAGGGGAAGTACCCAACGATTTTAGGAAAACCTTATCGAAGCCACTTTATAAGAATGGTGATAAAAGTGTGTGTGGTAATTATCGAGGCATTAGTCTGGTCTCTTTAGGTTGTAAATTAGTCAGTAATATGATACTTTTGAGACTAAGAGATGCCGTAGACAAAGTTTTAAGAGAAGAACAGTGCAATTTTAGAAAAGGTAGAGGATGTGTCGACCAAATTTTCACTCTTAGGCTAATAATTGAGAAGTGCCTGAGTTTTCAAATACCTTTGGTCCTCAGTTTTATAGATTATGAGCAAGCGTTCGATTCTGTTGATAGAAGAGCTATAGTAAAGGTTTTATCCTTGTATGGTTTACCAGACAAATAAATTAAACTAATTTGTGCTATGTACGAGAATAACACTGCTTCGGTTAAGGTAGGAAATGAGGCTAGCAGCTGGTTTTGTATAAAATCAGGAGTTAAGCAGGGTTGTGTTCTATCCCCCTTTATATGGATTATTTTATTGGACTTTGTTTTAAGGAGCACAGGAAAGGCAATGGGAGACCAGAATCAAATGGGGAGGAAAAAGTCTCCTGGACTTGGATTATGCTGATGATTTAAGCATCCTAGATGAAAGTGTGAGCAAAATGAATGAAGTTTTGGAGGATTTGCAAGTTTAGGGTGCTAGAATTGGTTTGAAAATTAATTTTAGGAAGACTAAGTCACTAAGGCGAGGAATAAGTGAAGATGAAAAGGTGACTTTGGGTAATGAAAAGATTGATCTGGTGGGGTAGCTTCACTTATCTTGGTAGTATTATTAGTAAAGATGGTGGGAGCAGTGAGGATTTTAAAAGTTGCCAAGGCTCAGGGTTTTTTTTTCACAGTTATATAAAGTTTGGAAGAATAGGAAGATAAATCTACAAACCAAGATTAGAATATTAGAAGCTACAGTGATGACAGTGGCCAATATGGCTCTGAAGCATGGACGCTCCGAAAAGCAGATGAAGATTTGCTAGATGTTTTCCAGAGAGATTGCTTAAGGATTGTTCTGGGTACCCGGCTGACTGACCGTATTTCAAACAATAGGCTATACAAAAATGCGGTTCAATACCGCTCTCTTGGACTATAATGGAAGAAAGGTTGAGGTGGCTTGGGCACGTTGTGCGGATGAAGGATGACAGATTGCCGAATATTTTTCTTTTCGGCCAACCATCT
>JAQQPU010025574.1:0-11956 GCA_029168905.1 Artemia sp. Kazakhstan ARC1039 | reverse complement strand
CGAGGTCAGTTTTCGATTTCTTTGTTTTCATGATCATGGCCTTAGCACTACCAACTGTTTTCTCAGCGAGTCCGTTGGACTGAGGATGGTTCGGGCTAGAGGTGTTGTGTCGTATTCCCCACTGTCTCATGAAATCCTTGAACGTTTCTGAAGTGAATTGTGGGCCATTATCAGATGCAATCATCAAGGGTATCCCGAATCTAGAGAAGTGAGATTTTAGCTTCTGGATTATGAGGTTCGTGTAAGTATTTATTCCCAGCTCATCAGCTTCAAAAAATCGTCTGTAATAATCCACTATGATCAGATAGTATCTTCCGGATATGTAAAACAGATCAATGCCAACATGCTCCCAAGGGTAGCTGGGAATATCGTGATGAAGCAAGGGTTCTCTTGCATTTGCTGTAGAATAAGTGCAGCACGCATCACACTTCTTGACGAAATCTTCTATTGTCTGACTCATCTTTGGCCAGAAAATGACTGATCTGGCTCTGTTTTTCGTCTTCTCGATACCAAGATGTGAAGCATGGATGCTTTGCAATACAGCGATTTGCATGCTGTCTGGGATGACAAGACGGTCATCTTTCATGATGATGTCATCAACAACACTGAGATTACTTTTTACTGTCCAGAATTCAGCTATGGATGACGGAACCATTGATCTTTTTTCGGGCCAACCTTCTTCTACCATTTTCCTCAGAACCCTCAGCTGTGGATCTCTGAGCGTTTCTTGTTTCAACTCAGACAGCTTTTCTTGACTGATTGGTAGTAGTTTCATAACGGAGTGTACATAGTATTCAATTTCTCTGTGAAGCAATGGTTCCTCAGTTTCTAAGTGGAGCCGGGAGAGGGTATCTGGGATCGGTATTTCGGTGCCTGGTCGATATGTTATACTGAAATCGTAGGGTTGTAGATGTAACAGCATTCTTTGAAGTCTCGGCGACGACTTATTGATCGGCCGATTGAGGATTGTTTCCAGGGGTTTATGGTCACTGATGACTTGGAAGTGACGGCCATAGAGATACTGATGAAAATGGCGACATCCAAAAACAATGGCATACAGCTCCTTTTCGATTTGCGAGTATCTCTGCTCTGTTTCATTCAGCGATTTCGATGCGAATGAAACAATTTTATTCTCTTGAAGCAGGACAGCACCGAGTCCTGATTTGGAAGCATCAACTTGGATCTCTATTTGATTTTTTGTAGGATCGAAGAGCGAAATTGTTGTTATGATCGACGCTTTAATTTTCGTGAGTGTGGCTTCGTGTTCATTCGTCCAGTTGAATTGCTTCTGCTTAGCTAAGGTCCTAAGAGGTTCATTGAGGCTTGACAAATTTGGGATATAGCGTGAGAGGTAGTTTAACATCCCAAGGGCTGTTTGTAGTTCTTCCTGGGATTTGGGTGATGGCATTTTCTCTATTGCTCGGATTTTCTCGGGATCTGGATGGATTCCGTTTTCGGAAATGATGTGTCCAAAGTAAGGTATCGAAGCTGATTTGAAGATGCACTTATCTTTGTTAAGCTTGACTCCCTTTTCTCTAGCTCTTAAAAGGGTTTTTTGAAGATTTATGTCATGGTCCTCTTCAGATACACCAGAGATGATCATGTCATCTGAAATTACTGAGAATCTCTTGAGGTTGCTGAATGCCTCTTCCATGTGGCGTTGGAACTCATCTTGTGCAGACTTGAGTCCAAAGGGCATACGTCTAAATTTGTATCGCCCATATGGAGTTGAGAATGTAGTCAGTTCGGAAGATTCGTCATCAAGACATAAGTTCCAATATCCTGTTCGGGCATCTAGCTTGGAGAAGTACTTAGCGCCTACATGCTTTTGCACAGCTTCCTCAAAAGTTGGCATAGGATGGTGGGGTCTCTTTATGGCTTTGTTGAGATCGTGAGGATCTATACAGACTCTCAAGGTTCCATCTGGTTTCTCAACAACCACAGCTGAGTTCACCCAATCAGTTGGATGGGTCACCTTCTCGATGACTCCTAGGTTTTCCATACGATCTAGTTCTTCCTTGAATTTGGACTGGAGACTCAAGGGGATTCGTCTCGTGGGCTGAATGGATGGCTGTGCACCTTCCTTGAGGATTATTTTACATTCACCTTCCAGTTTCCCAACTCCTTCAAATAGGTCGGAAAATTCGGTGAGTATCTTATCGGTGCTGAGCTGTCCATATTGAAGACTAAGTATCAGCTTTATCAGGTTCAGCTTACGACTCGCACTGAAGCCAAGGATAGGAGTAGGGGCTGACTGCACTACAAAAAACTCTATGGGTTGACTATCATTTGATTTGTAGGCACAGTCGATCTTACATGTCCCCAGGACGGGAATAGTCTGACCACAAAAGCTTGTTAAAATGTGGTTTGTAGGGTGGATTGCAGGTTCTGGATTCAGTCTTTCCACCGTCTGTCTGGTAATGATACTAGCTTGTGCCCCTGTGTCAATCTTGAATTTCACACTGAACTGGTTGGTGATTCTTAGTTTAGCATATGGCTGGTCATCAGCTTTATCCATCATTAGTTGATGGATGAATAGTTCGTCAGTTTGTTGAGCTTCAGAACTGATGATGTTCACAGTCTTTTTGCTACCACGGCAGACACGTGCAAAATGGTTGGGTTTTCTGCAGTTACTGCAGATCTTCCCTTTTGCAGGGCACAGGTGATTCTGTGAATAGTCTCCGCCACAGAAGTAACATTCACGGTTTTCAATTCGGTCACGATTGGGTTTCCACAGTCTATTTTGATTCTTCTTGATGATATCAACTTCTTATTTTCCATGACTAGTTGATTCTGCTGACATTGTCCTAAGTTGTACCTGGGTTTCTGTGTAGGTTCTTGCTACTTTGATAGCATCTGAGAGAGTCAATTCGGATCCCGATTGCAGTAGTCTTTCACGAATCTTCTGGGATGATGTTCCGAAGATGAGGCGATCACGGACCATTTCGTCAACAATCGTAGCTCCATATGAGCAGTCTCGCACTAAGATTTTCAGTTCAGTTGCATATTGTTCTATAGTTTCGCCTTCCCTTTGGTCACGTTTGTGGAATGTATATCGGGAGAATATGGGGTTTGATTGTGGATTAAAGTAGTCATCAAATTTGGCAAGGTATACACAAATTTTGTCTTTTTCATCAGCTGCTAGCGTCCAAGTGCTGAACACATCTCGTCCTTCTTCACCAAGCCAAATTAGCAGATATGCACACTTGATTTTCTCACTTTTTCCGCTCAAGGGTCCATCAAACATTAGATTAGCATGACTTTTGAATCTAGTCCAAGCCTCTTTTAGATTGTCCGATTCCCAGTTCAGCTCAGGATATGGGACGGTGGTATCCATCTTCTACTCTGACACCATGTAACGATTTGTCTCTTCAAGCATATACTTCAAAAACCCAGGTCACAAAACCTGAAATAATACAAGCATAAGCAAAGCACAAGCAATACATAACAGCAAGCATAAGCAAAAGCACAAGCAATACATAACAGCACACATACACAAAATACAAGCAAAGCATGGCAAGTAAGTAAGGAATATTACAGGATCAAGTAATGAAAAAGGGATTTCCAAAATTGATCCAGGAAAATTATGATTAGGTTTGTTGAAAATACCGAGACTCCTGCATATATCCATTTTAGTAAAATCAATATGACGTTTGAAATATAAGTTTTCATCAACACGAATGCCCAAAAACAAACATATAGGTATTTAGATCCATGAATTATTCCATTTGGCTGGTGAATTTCTTAAAACTGATGATAAACCTAAGAAACACACACACAAAAAAAACAGACTTAGCCACATTTAGGGTAAGATAAGTAGCATCAAGCCACAAAATTAGCCTTTCAAACAAATTTTCCAAATTTATTCGAAGCTCTGATTCGCAGTTCCCCAAAGTGCCAAGTAGGCTGTCATCAACAAAACAAACAAGGACATCAGAAGAAGGTAAACTATAGTTGCCACAATGGGCAAGGGAAGGCTTAGGATGACAAAGTCTACAGCAATTAATAAGTTTCTGCTTTTTTACAACATAATAAAGATCCTTTACATAAATCAAAAATAGCACAGGCACTAAAACAGATCCCTGGGGGACGCCCAAATTCACTTGTAAGGTTGACCGGGAAAAAGGATCAAGAGAAATTAACCTATCCTTCAAATAAGACTGAAACCAAGAAAATACATTTCCTCTTATGCCAAAATGAGACATCTTCGATAGAAGAGTTTCATAGGTTAAGGAATCGAAAGCCTTACCAATATGCAGGAATATAGCAGTCGGAATTAATCGCGAATCTAACGCAGAATGATTAAAATTCAAAAGGGTTATACAGGCATGTTCAGTGGAGTGCTACATTTGGAAACCAAATCAAAAATCATGAAGAAAATTTTTAGATTTTAGGAAAGTAAGGAGACGAGAAAGCATAGTATTTTCAAAGATTTTACTAAATACTAATAACATTGAAATTGGTCGATAATTTGCCGGATCATTTCTTGGTCTACCCTTATACAAAACAATAATTCGAGTACACTTGAGAGCATCCAGAAAAATTCCACAATCAAATGAAAGATTAACAAGTTTTGTTAGAGGCAAACTCTTGAAAGAAAAATAGACTTAACTACCTTAGTAGGGATAGAATCTGTTCCAGATTAGGACGAGTTTCTCAAGCCATTAACAATTTTAGTAATTTCATTTATTGTTACTGGCTCTGTAAACATAGACTTAACACAAGACGTCCCAAGGTAAGATCTAAGGTCCTGCTAGGCTGAGACAAAGTAACTGTAGAAGCACTATTCTTGCCAATATTAGCAAAGAATGAAGTGAATGCCTCTTGGACATTAAGCTCCCCTTCCACAGCTTTATCACCAATGACCAGACTCATAGGTAAAGAACTAGATTGAGAACCAGGTTTAAATACAGAATTTATTACCTTCCATGTTTTACAAATATCTTTGCCACACGGAACAAAATTATTCAAACAATAGAGAGATTTGGCTTTCCTACACAAGGAATTATATATATTCTGGTAGATCTTGAATTGACAAAGACGAATAGCACTTGCTGAAGGTGTAGCGCATTTATAATCTTTCAAGAGATTATTGTTCCTTCTCCAGCTTTTGAGAAGTCCGGATGTCATCCATGGGCTTAGAGGAACAATCCTTTTAGACCTATGATTAGAAAACTGTACTTTACAAATGCTAGGAATAGCCTCTTTTATGGTTCCATAAAAGGACTCAAATAAACAAGAAAAATCCTTATCAATATCAAGCAAGCTCCAGGAATTTTCTGCTAATTTAGACCCAAGAAAAGATAACTCTTTCTCACCAAACCTAATAGAATAGGAATCAAACACTTGAGCCCAGTTACTCTTCCCCTATTACAAGCTGAACCAATAATATATTGGAAAATTATCGGATATATAAATAAATAAAATTGAATTTTCCTTCAAACTAAGCGTTGAGAAGATATTGTCAATCAAAGAACCTGTAACATTAATTACTCGTGTGGGGATGGATGTAGATGGTAGAGTTCCTGCGGCAAGCATGGTTGAAAGAAAATCAACTGAAGCCAAAGAGTTTGAAGCCACTAAATTTATATTAAAGTCACCCGTTATGATTAACTGACATTGACGTTTCAGTATTATGTCAAGTATTTCCTCGAGATTCTGCAAAAAATAACGGAACCACACCAATAGGGTAAAGGCACCAATGATTCGACAGTTTTTGTAAAAAAAAAACAGTTTCTCTACTCCAGAAGTCCTAATTTAAAGACTGTCGGTTTGAAAAGGGTTTTAGTATGTAGGAAAGACATCTAGCAATCTAATTATTTGATGAGAAGTTTGAAGTTTTATCTGAAAAGGGTACAAAACTCCGATCTTCCGAAATTAGAGTATTTTCACCTACAAATTCGACACAACAAAAAAGTTACCTGTTTTCGACGCAAATCAAAAATCAATTCGACACGTGTCGAAATACTCCGGGAATACGTGCTGCGGAACCTGGTGTATTCTACACGTGTCGAAATACTTGGGGAATACCGATGGGCGGAACCTGGTATATTCGACAGGTATATTCTTGTTTCTTTGTTTTTCTTCAACTTCATTTAATGTATAGAAGTATAAAACACTATTCAAAAACAAGAATTAATAAAACTAAAAAAAATTGTTTCAAGTATGTAGTATTTAATATAACAAAATTGCTTAATCATCAGGAGTGTGATATTGTGACCTAGATCATTTAAATTTTCTTTTTTCTAAGTGTTGCATATGTGCCATAGGAATGGCATCTCGGAATGTTATCTGGAATGGCCCACTTCCTGTCAGTTTTAACAGCCCAGCAAAGATTTGTTCACTGTTGACAGTGTAAATATCATCAACATTTGGCCATTTCAAAGTGTGATCTGCGATTCTAATCCACTTGAAAAATTGTAGTTTGGACTGTACTTTGTCCGGAAATTCCAGAAACCTAACGACAAAATATGGCATCTCGCTTTTTTTTGTCGCTAAAGGAAACGGCATAGTATTTGTCAAGCTGCGGTTCAGCTTCCGACCCAAATTTGAGATTTATTTTTTTTAGTTTCATTGATAAGTGCTGAGGAAGGGGAAAAATGACTTCTAAGTGAACCTCTGCAATTTTTGTCAGTAGCGGGTACCCATAAATTCGACAGCTATTTTTCGTATGTGGACCCTGGGATCTCGACACCAATTATTTCTCATTTGTATTACATGTTCAGTGAAGTTTCGACAGAGTCATCTGTATTTCTACAGGGCCTGTTCCTGTCTGTCGAAAATTTTGACAAGGTTACTACAAGATATTCGCAAAAGAAATAAATCAATCTATAAAAGCCATTATCTACGTTTGAATTTTACTAAAGGAACATAGTGCGCTTGGTATCCTACTACTTTTCACAAGAATTTTCGATGCTTGGAACCTAGTTTTGACAATGTAATATTTGCTGCCATTTCAAGAAAAAGCTAATGTTACTAGAATTCAGATAAAATCAGATGTATCTTGATGCATTGGTGCTAATCTCAGTTTTTTTTTTTTTTTTTCAATAAATAACCAAGTAACAGCAATTTGAACATTGCATTCCTGAAAAATTTTCAGCAGCTCCTTCCTTGTCGAAAACAGGAAAATAATTGAATTAAATGTTCTTTTCTTATCTGGGACTGCCGGATATTGTGTCAACAATTCCTATCTTTGGAATTCAAAAACGGCTTCAAGAGATGGTGCTCCACATCAAGATTAAGCAGAGTTATCCCGTTTTAAAGGAAAATTTTGACAGGGGTTCCAAAATTGCACTGGCGGATCATCGGTACCTTTACCCTAGGAGAACGATAAATATTGCCTATGGTTAGATCAATAGGCTACCATTAGATCTAATTTCTATAAATTGTGACTCGAAAATACCTTCAAAATTCCTTGATAAGTCATCACGCAAGCAATGATGCAAATTGCAATATATATATATATATATATATATATATATATATACATTGCAAGGTCTCCTTTAGCTGTGGTAAAGTGGTTTTATGGTTGTAAGGTGAGGTTGTTGTTGTTGCCTTATTTCTCCCTTTATATGGGAGATACTTGTGGTCCTAAGGTAAATAAAATTTGGTAGCGTGTCTCGGGCTCTGACCTGACTAATGAGGCGTACTAGCTGGGAATATTCGAGGGTCAAAATTTGGATTGTAGAGAGGCTGGCCATAACGCAATACTTTTATTCAGCTAAGACACACCAGTGCAAGTCTGATAACACATAAGCCGCTGGGACTTGTTGTCCCAGGGATTCAAACAAGTATAAGCAATCTACAATAACGTATAATACAATAAGATACTTGAACACTTACAAAAATCCAACAATATTCCAAGGTATTTCTAAAATCAACGGACCAGAGGTCAGTCCGGCATGCAATTAGTATATCGCACCCCGTTCCCATAAAATGTATCTTTTATACATTCCATCAATCACAGCTTATCGGGCCCAATGACTCATATAGCAAGGAAGTGGTTATTTTTCAATTTCCCATTCAATATGCACATACCAGGATGTGTTCCTTATCGTAATGAAAAGAGGTATTTCTAAACTTTGTATTTGGTACCTTTACCCTAGGTACCAAATTGCAATATATATACATGTCAAGGCCTCCTTTAGCTGTGGTAAAGTGGTTTTATGGAAGGCAAATAAATAAACACAGGTCAATTTAGGGTTCTTCAGAAAAGAAGATAACCAACTAGATTTTTTTAATTTTTAAATTTCATCTTAAACGATCTTAATAAATCAAGCTTCTTAAGAAGATCCAAAAAATCATTTTAATCGCTCCCTTTCCGTCTAATATTTTAGATTGGCTTGTTCTCAGTCTCGCCTCCTCCAGCTTCAAATTTGCATCGCTCCTACATGAAGATTTGAGCAATTCCGAGTGACAGAGTTTTTGTTTTCTTTTTATTTTATCGAACAAAAAATATTTCAATCGTTGTCTTCAGTTCCTATATGAAACAGCAGTCATTTACATAAAATGCCTTTTTCCGTTTGTAATTTGAATTGTAAATAGCGACGAAGACCACACTGCCTTTCCATCATAAACAAAAAGTAGAACAACAGGGAAATTTTTATAAAAGACAGTGGAATGCAACTTTTAAATGAGTATTTCGACCCGATGTCAACCAGTCCTGGTTGAACTTTTTTGAAGTAATGCTATTAGGGCTGTTTTGAAAACTTAAAAAAAAATTCAGTTTTAATGAGGGAATTTTAATGTAAGTTTCTTTTATATTGTTTTTTTCTTCGTTTGTTTTGCTGAGGACGACCCTTTGATATAGGGTCGAAATATTCGTTTAAAAGGTGCGTTCCACTGTCTTGCATAAAAAATTTCCTGTTGTTCTACTTATTGTTAATATTTTGAATTGTAACTCCAAACCAAAAGAAATCAAGAAATAAAATAAGAGTTCATATAATTCAACCACAAGAATGTTGGCCTAAAGCTGTTTTGATGGGTCTCACAAGTCCAGGCACATACAAAGAAATTTTAGGGGAGGAGGTCAAACAATAAAAAAACTCATTTTCAAATTGCACTAAAAGGTAGAGATTTTTTTTCTCAAGAATATATTAATACAAGTGAATGAGAGGGGCATAAAAAACATTGGGTTTACATAGCATAAACACCAAATTTATCTAGGTTTTGAATGCATAAGCGAAATAAGTCGATTACTTGAGGAAAACAAGTAAAAATGATCAAATTAGGTAAAAACGAATCGTTTTTTGTCCCTAATTTTCACTTATATTTATAGATTCTGGAAAAAAACTATTTTCAACTTTTATTTTCCAATTAAAAAAATATTATGTATCATCCAAGATCACAGCCTAAGTTAACACAGCCTCAGGAAGTACTCATACAGTTGTATTATACTGATAGATATGGGAAGTAACTGAAAATTCGGAAGTGGTTGGAAAATAGTTCAAAAATTAAATAAATTGTGCGACAAAGAAATAAATGGAAGATGTAACAAAATGAACAGTGCGTTAATAAAAACTAACTGGGAATCGTTTAATTAAAAAAAATTAGGGGGGATAGTAAAAAACCTATAATTTAATAAAGAAATTCAGAGAAATTGGAAGAAATTTAAGTTCTCAGGGGGTTGGGGCTCCAACCCAACCTGCGTGGTCCCTATGAATCAGTTTTTAAGTAAACCTCAAACCTATCCTTTACAGATTCAAGACTGTTTATCTTCTTCATAAAAACGGGCACTAGTCTATTTTTTTTCTAAAGCCAAATATTTAGTGATTGACCATTCTGAAGAAAACATGCTAAACACACAAGCAGTACCATTAAATCCTTTATTTTATCCTATTTTCATATACCATGGCCCCTTTTCTGAAAATACAGATGGGGAGGGGGAGTATCATGTCCAAAAAGTGACCATGGTACTTGGAAAGTCTACCATAAAATCGAAAATTCTGGCTCAACTAAACCTCCTCAGTGATAGATATAGCTTGGTTATAAACAAAAAATTGCTCATTTTTACAGTTTTATATATTTTGTCAATATCCGCTGTTAATAATCCCATATAAAAAAAGCAAGTTTTGTATACAACCTAATATTATGTCCAATAAATCAGAAACGGGAGGGTGGTGAGGTTGTTACCTTCCCCATATCAGTTCAGTATGACTGTTGACTGAACAAGATTCAAACTCATATGATGAAATTGACAGTTGGTAAGGTGACTAACTGACTATTGTCACTAAGCAAATGATAATCTTGTGCTCATGATGTTTTCTTAACTTACAATGCGAGTAAGCGAAGTGGGTATTTTCTCATCCTAATAACTGAGTAATTGTGTGATAAGATAAAATGACCGCGATGTGAAAGAATGTCAATACTAATGTCAGTGTAATTAAAATGGGAACAGCGGATTCTTTTTACGGGAAAAAAAAAAGATTACTCAGAAAATGTGAAACCTACTTATCATTCAAAAGCGTAACATAATTTTAACACAAATTCAAAAACGTAACAAAAATGTAACGTTTTTAGGACCGCAACGTAAAACGTACCGTTTTATTTAAACGTACCAAAAATGGTACGAACGTAACCTCGGTGGCAACCCTGCATGCAGTTCTTCTTCTTCTTCTATTTAACAGCAGGCGGGCTTTTCAGTAATACTATTTAGCCCTTATCCTTTTGCTTCACTCTGTGGGCCACAGAGCTACTGGCTTGATTGCCTCATATTTATTAAATATTTTCAGTTATCTTTCAGTAGATCTTTCGACTCTAGGAGTTCAATTATGAGATGATAGATGTCGATTTTTATGCTCTGTGTGCAGGTATAGTTGGCTAGGCTCTTGGCTGATAGTGAGATTTTGTGGTGTTTGAAGCATTTTAACAGTTTACAAAGCAAGGTATGTTGTGCAGACGTCAGCATATTACATTCAAATAGGCAATGGTCAATTGTTTCATTATTCATATTACAATGCCTGCAAAAAGGGGACAGGGGAATTGAATCACTTGAATTAGAATAATTATGCGAGAATGCAAGAAAATATAGTCCATTTGTTCCAGAACGAATTCCATCATAAATTTTAGAAAAATACTTATTGGGAAAGGGGGAAAGGATAGGATTATTCTTATTAAAATTAATATCTGATAGTCTCCATTGGTAAATATCTCTAATCGGGATTGGTCTGCCACTTGGCTGGTCAATATTTATAGCATTTTTTGCTATATCATCAACCTGATGATTACCACTTATGCCAGAGTGGCTGGGAATATACTGAAAATAGGTTCTTATGCCACTTGAAGCAAGATTATCTATAATACTGAAACAACGATAAGTGTCAATGTCCAACTTATACTGAGGAGCTGAGGCCAGCAACTAAAGGCTTGATAAAGAGTCGGAATATACTATAATATTATTTGAATTTACAATCAAAGGTAGGTTTTCCTTAAGGTGTTCTAATGCCATGATTATGGCATTTAACTCAGCAGACATTATAGATACATTATTAAATAATCTCTCGCCCATTGCAATTTTCAGGTGATGAAGGAAAGCACCACTTGCTACCTTTTCAATCATTTTTGACCCATCAACAAATATTTGGAAGTGGTTTTTATAAGTAATTGTATTAAGTTCAGCAATTTTTTTCTGGACAAAATCAATGGGGGTTAAATCTTTATTCCACTTTGAGAAATCAGTATTTATTATGGGAATTGACCAATTCCATGGAGGGGATTGGGGGAAAGTAGGTGCAATAGACTTTGCCGGTACAGGGAACTTCTTCTAAATATTGGCATACTCATCTGCAATGCCTTTATACATGGCTGGATTTCTAAACCAATTATGTAGGGTGTGTGAGCTATTTGATTCAATTTTTGTTAGATGTTTTGTCAAGAGAAAGCTACGTCTCTCCCTTATTGTTGTTAATCCACTCTCTATAAGCAGAAACTTGGTGCTTGTGGTTTTCCTAAGACCAAA
>JAQQPU010025571.1:0-11958 GCA_029168905.1 Artemia sp. Kazakhstan ARC1039 | reverse complement strand
GGGGGGGGGGTCGGGGGTTATTTGGGAGGATCTTTAAATGGGGGAGGGACATTGCTATGAAGGGGGCGCCGGATTTCCCAGCATTATTTAAAAAAAAAGACCAGAAATTAGATATAAAAAAACAAGTTTTTCAACTGAAAGTAAGGAGCAACATCAAAACTTAAAACGAACATAAAGTATTACGTGTATGATTGGGTTCGCCCCCTAGTCAATACCTCACTCTTTAAGCCAAAGATTTCTTAGTACTTTCATAAGACCTACTTATTCTAATTAACGGCCTTTGTGATTAAGGGTTCATTTTTAAAGGATTGGAACAAAGTTCGAACTTTAGCGTAAAGAGCGATGTATTGACTAGGGGGCGAACCCCCTAATATACATATTGAAAATATATGAATATAGAAGTTGGTTATGTAAGCTAATTCGTAAGTTATGTATATTTATTACTAATAAAAACGTTCGTAAACCAAATTTCCAGAACTTCCAACTACGTTGAAGAAAATTTCTATCTCAAAATTTTGATTGGATGTGTTTGGGGAAATGGTGGGCATCAGAGAGGGGCTAGTTGCCCTCCAATCTCTTCCGACTATTAAAAAGGACACTAGCCCTTTTAAATTCTAATTGAATGAGCCCTTTTTGAAGTTTCTACTACAACGCTTTCTATAAAAACCTTATATGCCCCAAGGCATAACTTACAACCCTTGACCTGAGGGCTGTGAGGGGTTGTCATCCTCAAAGACATAATTTCCAGACCTTTCAACTACGTTAAACAAAATGGCTTTCTCAAAATTTTGATCGGATGTGTTTGGGGAAATGGTGGGCGTGATAGGGGGGTTGCCTACCATCCAATCACTTTCGACTATTAAAAAGGGCACTAGCCGTTTCAATTTTGGATCGAATGATTCCTTTTTGAAGTTTCAACGACAACACTTTCTATAAAAAAAAACGTATATGCCCCCAGGGCATAACTTACAATCCTTGCCCTGAGGGCTGTGGGGGGAGTGTCATCCTCAAAAACATAATTTCCCGACTTTTTAACTACGTCGAACAAATTGGCTATCTCAAAATTTTGATTGGGTGTGTTTGGGGTAATAGTGGGTGTGAGAGGGGTGTTAGTTATCCTCCAATCCCTTTCGACTATTCAAAAGGGCACAAGCCCTTCTAATTTCCAATCTATTGAGCCCTTTTTGAAGTTTGTACAACATCACTATCTATAAAAACCTTTTATGCCCCCAGGGCATAACTTACAACCTCTGCCTCGAGGGCTCTGCGGGGGTTATCATCCTCAGACCTAATTTCTAAATCTTGTCACTACATTGAACAAAATGGCTATCTAAAAATTTTGATTGGATGTGTTTGGGGAAAAAGTGGGCGTGAGAGGGGGGTTAGTTGCCCTCAAATCACTTTCGACAATTAAAAAGGGCACTAGCCCTTTGAATTTCCAATCGAATGAGCCCTTTTTCAAGTTTCTACGACAAAACTTTCAATAAAAACCTTATATGCCCCCAAGGCATAACACAAACCTTACCCTGAGGGCTGTGGTGGGAGTGTCATCCTCTTAGATATACGAGTAATTTCCGGACCTTTCAACAAAATGGCTATCTCAAAATTTTGATTGGATGTGTTTGGGGAAAAGGTGGGCGTGAGACGGGGGTTAGTTGCCCTCAAATCTTTTTCGACTATTAAATAGGGCACTAGTCCATTGAATTTCCAATTGAATGAGCCCTTTTTCAAGTTTCTACAACAAAAATTTTAATAAAAACCTAATATGCCCGCAAGGCATAACACAACCCTTACCCTGAGGGCTGTGGGGGCAATGTCATCCTCTTAGATATACGAGTAATTTCCGGACCTTCAACTACTTCGAACAAAATGGCTATCTCAAAATTTTGATTGGATGTGTTTGGGGGAAAGGTGGGCGTGAGAGGGAGGTTAGTTGCTCTCCAATCACTTTCGACTATTAAAAAGGGCACTAACCATTTAAATTTCCAATCAAATGAGCCCTTTTTGAAGTTTCTACGACAACGCTTTCTATAAAAAAAAACCTTATATTCCTCCAAGGCATAACATACAACCCTTGCCCTGAGGGCTGTGGGGGGGGGGGGTTGTCATCCTCAAAGACCTAATTTCCAGAACTTTCAACTGTGTTGAATAAAATGGCTATCTAAAAATTGTAATTTTATGTGCTTGGGGAATAGGTGGGCGTGAGAGGGGGGTATTTACCCTCCAATCATTTCCGACTATTAAAAAGGGCACTAGCCTTTTGAATTTCCAATTTAATGAGCCCTTTTTGAAGTTTTTACGACAAAGCTTTCTATAAAATCCTTATATGCCCCCAGGGCATAACTTACAACCCTTGCCCTGATGGCTCAGGGGGAGTGTCCTCCTCAAAACCATAATTTCTGTCTGGAAATCAACTACGCTGAACAAAATAGCTATTTCAAAATTAAATTGGGTGTGTTGCCTTCCAATCACTTTTGACTATTAAAAAGGGCACAAGCCACTCCAATCGAATGAGCCCTTTTCGAAGTTTCCATGACAACTTTTTCGATACGAAGTGCCCTGGTCTAAGACCAAGAACCAAAAATAAATAATACATTGTGCCCACATCGTTCTTTACTTAGGCTGTGCATTTGCTCTGCCTATGACAATGCAGAATTTGGTTTATTAACTTTATTATTATTTATGGAATTTTGTGTAGTTATTGATGGGTTCCGACTTCTCGATCGATATTGCAATTCCGCCGAAATGAAATATTATATCAGTTGTATCGTGGAAGATTTTTGCAAACTATTGATGTTATTTTGACAGAATAGCAAATTTAAATTTGCACTTCTGTGTTTTTTGATAAACTACCCAGAAAGAACTTTTTTTCTGACTCGTAAGAACTGAAATACCCCTTTCTCAGAACTATTGTCTCAGTCGCATTAGTTCATGTTCATGAATAAACGCAAACTTAATATACTCAAAGCAAAGCAGTACATTCGTCGAACAAGCAGCTATCCACTTTTTGCGAATGTACCCAGAAAACCACTCATTTCAAATAAAAATTGGAATGAAATTTGCCAGAAAAAGAAAGAAGGATAAAATCCAGTGGATGAAGAAAAATTGTTTTATGTGACTAAGAATTTGTTGACTGTTTTTTTTTTTTTTTTTTTTTTTTTTTTTTTTTTTTTTTTTTTTTTTTGTTTTTTTTTTTTTTTTTTTTTTTTTTTTTTTTTTTTTTTTTTTTTTTTGCTTCTATGATCCTTGACATGGATACAGTGAAGTCAGCCATAGTTCATGACTAGTTAATTGGACTTCTAATATTTCTTTCAAGACATTTGAACAAATTGGGGGCACAATTCTATCTAAAAATTTGATGAAGTCAACTATAGTTCAGTTAAGTCCATCCAATGAAAATTAACACATGCAAATTTCTAGCAATGCATTCCTTTAGCTATAAAAAGAAAGAAAAACATTGTCTAACTCATTATGTAGAGATTCATTTAAGCAGAGAGCCCTCCTGACTTTATTTTATAAACAGTTGAAAAATTTAAGGGCAATATGTAAATAACTTCTTAGACCATTTTTTCGTTAGGGCAATTTGTTTAATGATTGGAGGATAACTTATAATTAATTCTATGTTTAATGATCAGAGGATAACTTATAAATAATTCTAAATGACGTAAGAGTGATCAGAACAGAGAGAGGCGCATGTGGCCGGATCCGTGCGTGCCAAATTTTAATTTACCGTCTTCTTAGCAAATAACCCTCTTTTTGTGCCTCGATTTGTCTTCTTTTGAGGCGTAGGTATTTAGTAACCCTGATTTGTATGCCTTCATCCCTATAAAAGGCAAAAAACTATGCAGATTTTCGGTCCATTGAGTTGAGTAATATTCCTTCCACCTATCCATCCAAAGTTCTATAGTACAACTATCGTCAAAACTTAAAATGTAAACTTAAAATGTACTTAAAATGTAAATAGCAAACCAAAATCTTAATATTTTTGTAGGAAAATCAAAAGAAACCTTACATATATTCCTTTTATGAGCAGAAAAAAGAAATTGTTTATCCAAAACGAACAGCCATTGATTTAGAAAAAAAACTTTCCGAAAAAGTTTTTTTTAAGAAAAGTAATGAGCTAAGTTTATCCAAAGATAACGAGAAACAGCCAAATCACAATTCTAACTTTAAAAAAATAGAAAGTACTATCAATGAAGAAATGAAGCCTAAAATGAATAGAAATTAAAATGAACAATCCAGTCAAAATAAACAAAAGTTACCCTAAGATTTGTTTGGAGACCCATTTGTTTTTTCTCTTTTTTACCTTTTCTTAAAAAAGTAAACTTGTTACTTTGGTCAATATATTGGCGCCCTTGTGACATTGCCCCCCTCCTTCCAAGAATTTGCTGTAGATCCACCTTTGACTTGAAAGTTTTTTTTTGGAAAGTTTTTTTTAATTATTTATAAAATAATTATTTTAAATATTTATATCCATTATGAATTCTGTTCATTCTGCTTGTCATCTATTCATTAATAGTTATTTCTGTTCATTTTAAATTTGAATTATGGTTTGAGTTTATATCCTGTCGTTTTTAGGTAAATGAATCTAACTCCTTCCTTTTTTTTGAAAATTTTTTTGGAAAGTTTTTTTTAATTAGTTATAAAAGTCCGAATATCTTTGCCAAATTTCAAACCTATTTTTTCGAAAAGGGTTGTGTTTGTAGTAGCAGTAACTCTGCGTATTTTTATAGTCTGAAAGAATCAAGGCACCGCTTTATTTTTTTTTTTTTTAAGGCACAGAGGTACACGGGCGAATGGGTTCTCAGAACCCGTGTTCAGCCACGCTATTCTGGTGCGTTACAATTTTGAAAAACCCGTATCCAACACGCTTTGAATGCTTGAGCTTGGGATGCCAAATGGACACTTTTAGTTGCTTTTGGACACTTTTTCACTCTGAGGAACACCGGGACACTATTGGATCAAAAAAGGACATTTTTCCAAATCAAAACCAAATGTCTTTATTTTCTTCTTTTTTTTATAAATACGACTGCTTTTAATTTATTATTTACTTTTAAGCTTTGGTAACGGCTTGGGGATTTTTCTTAGATGTTTTTGCGCCCTACGCGAACACCATTTATCAACCGAATAGGAATAGGACCTAAAGTCTTAACCAATGTGGTATTCTAGAACTATCGAATCCATCTTTTTCTTCCATCTTACGTTTAACGTTTGTCATCAAGTCGGTCAACTTCAAGGACCCACCTACTGCTAGTGGCAAAGTCACCAAGGCCGCTGAGAAGGCTGGAAACAAGAAGTGAATGGTCATTCCCTGCTGGCACGTTCCGCGTAAATCCTTGTGGCATGTAGCCGTGTGCATATGGCTATTATTACACTGCTGTCATACAAAGAAATACAAAGAAAGGAGTTTCACAGAAAAGCTGTGTTGCGGCTCAATTTTATTTATAGCCGCTAGCGAATGTTTCTGTTTTATATTCTATACTTTAAGCTGTGATTTTTTGTCAAACGCTTTTGGCCAGTTTCTATCGAGTATAACTCAAGTGAATTTATTTCAATCGGCCTTGTCTTTTCACTTTTAACCCTGTATATTGGCTAATTTTTTAGAGGGGCACCATAAAAGTGAACATTTTTGGCTGATTTGGACTTTTGTCCCTAAAAGTTTGGCAACTAGTTTGAGGGAATTTCAAATTGTGGCTAGCACATGAAAAATACTGAAGCATATTTTGTTTTTTATGTTCTTTCAATTTTTCATGTGGCTAATGCCACAAATCAGTTGATTTTAATATCTTTTGATGGATTTCGACATGATTACCTTGAGAAAACCAATCTGGCTAATATTGAAGGCATTGCTGACAATGGAGTTAAAGCACCTTACATTATTAACACCTTTGCTACAAAGACACTGGTGAATCATTTTACGTCTGTAACAGGTGTTTCTGCTGAAACTCACGGAATTATGAATAATGTTTTCTATGATAAAATATTGAAAAGGGACCTCAGTGCAAAGGATGCTTCATTTTGGCAATGGGGAATTCAAACTATAACACCAATTTGGGTAGGTACTCAAATAAGAGATTTCACTTTATAAGAGGTGCTTTACACTGAGGGAAAATGGTTTCTAGTAGTCTTGGTGTAGCCTAATATTCTTTTCTGAATGCAACAGTAGGCTATAGAAGGGGTAGCCTATCATTTGTATCCCCACTCAACATTCTTTCCATATATAATGTTGACTACTATGACAATTATGTGTAAGCCAAATCTTGGTGCGAAATTCCTTGGTAACAGTGAGCACTAGTGGCTGTAGAAAAGCAAACATGCTAATGAAATTGGCACCAATATTGGCCTATCCTTTTTATGCTAATTCTAGTTATCAGATTTGTGACAGTGCAATCCCCCCTCCCATCAAATGGTCTAAGATATAGCTCTAAATAGTATATTTTCTTATACATAGCCTATATGACACAATGCAAGTGTAGACCCAATCATCTCTCACTAGAGTGGGAGTAATTTGTCATCATAAATCCAATGTGTGGTCTCTGTTTTGACAAGCAAGTGAAGTGAAAGAAATATATATTTGATGTTTGTGATTTATAGAATAAAAATCAAGAAATAAAAGTTATATTTTTAGAATCAGAAGACAATCAGCTTTCTATTAATATGTGAATAATACTGAAACACTAAAAAGATATTTACGTCAAAATAGGATAATTGGTATTTCCAAAAAGAGGTCTTTCTAGGTAAATCAATAAACTAATCATTTTCAGTGAATGATCTTAAATAATTTTAATAATAACCATGTTGTTGCATAGCTTGGATTTTTAGCTATTCATTGGCCTATACAAACCTTTTCAACTCTAATTTGATAACAAGATATGAGGTTTTAAGTTTTAAATAATTTTGCTCAATTGGATACTGGTCTTTTACCCTAGGCTATGGTAAAATTCTAGACAAGCTATTCTTTGCTGTCTTGGAAAGGGGTTGGGTTAGGAAAATGAAACTTTCAGTAATGAATCCAGGGCCATAAAAAATACTCAATGAAGGTGTCTTCAAGCTTTTACATTAACCCTATTCTGATTTCTAAGTCTTGGAAATTTGCCTTGGCAGGTTTCAGTTCCTGTTTTGCTGGATTTTGATTTGAAAATGCACTTCCTGTTATTTGAGCAGAATTTTAAGCCATATCAATAGGTTTTTTTTTTTCTAAATTTAGGAAATGTATTTGTAGATCTTTGAAACTTCATAAATTGATATTGAGGAGATGTATGAAGCTGAAAATACATTTCTTGTGGTTCATTCAAGCAGAAGATCTATTTTCCAAGGTTTTATTTTTATAGCCCACAAATTTTAAAGGTCATCATAGGTCAGTGCCCTCTAGAGGGAGAAGGAGTGAAGTTAGATACATTGAAGCACCTTCTTTAGTCTGTTGATCCAATCCTGAAATTTTCACTTTCTTATCATAACCCCTTTCCAAGATAGCCAAAAGTAGCTTGTCTAGAAGTTTACCTTATATATTTAAAGATTCATAACTAAGGTGGACAAGGAGACAAGGTGAACATATTAATTGATGCCTGTTTTTATGATCTTTCCAAAAATATTAATTTTTTTACTCACAAATTCTCCCCCTCTCTCTGTGGTTGCATAAATAGCCCTTTTACTTCTTTTCATATTCACACATCATCTGTATACATATTAATTGTTACCCAAAAGGTTTGAAATTCTTTCATTGTCAGATATAGGTTTAATGCTTTTGGCAGGTCAAAAAAAAAAAACACACAAAGATAAGTTAGATAAGATGTTTATATCAAAAATTGCTATCACAAGCCCCAAATAATATTGAAAGCAATAATGTTTTGGTGTCAATTAATAAAAAACAGAACAAACCAAATACCTAAAAATGCAACAAAAACTAAACGAATGTCAAAATGAAAATCTATTCATTAATCAATGTTCAAACTGAGATGAGTCATAAAGTGTTACAAAGATGAAAACAGGTAAAAGTTGATAAAACAAAAATAGATAAACACAAATACAAAAAATATATTAAAAGAGATATTTAAAAAAGAAGAGAAAAAACAAGCTAACAAATAAAGAATATTGGCAGCATCTGTACCAAATAACAAAAAAGGGAAACTATCTAGATGTTTGGTTTATTTTTTTTAAATGTAGAGTACAATGGTTTTATCATATCTGGTTGTATGGCACCAAACAGGGGACAAGGTATGAACAAGCTGGGAAACAGGCTAAGGAGAGAGGAATTTGGATAGGTAGTATCTTTTTGGAACAATGTGTTCCATGTGAGGGTTTGTTGTTGCATTTTAGAAAAAATGGTAGCACAACATCCCTTTCCTGTACTGAGGCATTTCTAATGCAGTCTTTTTTAGAAGGAGAGACTATTTGACTATACCATTTTTTGAAAATTATTTGCAGGGCTCTTTTTTGGATAGAATAAATTGTATCTGCCTCTTTTTTGGAAATGCCAGGGTGCCCAACTGGAGAAACATATTTGAGATGAGGGTGGGCAAAGTAATTATAAATCCTTAAGGAATAAGAAGAGGGGATGCAAAATTCACCTAAAAGCTGAAGGATAGAAATGGATGCATTAGCTTTATGGATGAAATTTTTAACATAGATACCCCACTTTAAGTTAACAGGAATTATGATGTCAAGTCATTTAAAGGAGGGCACAGAGATTTCAGGAGGGAAAGGATTAAGAAAAGGGGGGGGGGGGGTAAAGGTATATATTAACAGAGTATTCAGATAGCCAAGAAACAAACTTATCTTTATAATCGATAATTTCATCCTTGACCCAAGTATGATATTCATTTCCATTGTGAATTTAATTTTAAGCCCTTTACAGACCCTCAAAGATTATACCTTTTTCTGTTATTTTAGGTACAGCTTATATATCTGTATTCACAAACTTACCTCTATAAAAAGAATTTCATTCTGAATCCAAATATGACATTTGTTTTCATTGCACATTCAGTTTTAATTTAACCTTTCTAACCTTACCCAAATATAGAGCTTGTATTATATATATCCCATGCATTTATTGATTCTCAATTTTATTAAGGTCAATTCAAATTGTGGGTAAACTGGTTTTGACAAGGTTTATGCTATCACAGGTATATGAGCTGTATCTAAAATAAGAGAAATTGTATCATCTTTGAGGGTCTGTAAAAGGCTTAAAATTAAATTTCAACATAAATGAGTGTCATTTCTGGATTTGGGATCAAATTCTGATTGTAGAGGTAAGTTTGTTTCTGGCTATCTGAATATTTTGTTAATATATACCTTCACCAAATGGGGTAGGAACTAAGGAAACAAATTGGTATTATCACAAATTTAGAAAAGTTTACTCTCATGTCCAAGTATGAGCTATCTTGTGCAATGTCCTTGAGCATGCTCATAGGGTCACTCAATAAAGTTCTATAGGAAATTTCAATGATTATGAAGTCATCAATATATTTCATTTTGTCTACAAATTCCTTAAGCAGGCTGTTAACTCATGACTGAGAAAAGGAGGGGCATAGGAGAGTACCTTGGGGTACTCCATTGTGGACAGGAAGAGGATTATAATAATGATTCTGATATTTAACTACTTTTGGTCTATTTACTAGGAAAGAGGCTATCAATTTTACCAGGGAAGAATTAAAATTAAATTCAGTGACAAGTTTGTCTACTAATATGTTTTGATTGACAAGATTAAATGCTTTTTGGAGGTCAATGGAAATTAAAGTGTCAGTTTTTTCAAGATTTTTTCCAATGGTAATCACAAGATGATCAAGTTAATGGGATGTTAAATTGGATTTGAGGTTCCCAATTTCCTTCAGGTCAGTAAAAGCTTGGTTTTGTTCTCTAAGCCTGTCAGCAAGGAATATTTCATTCAGTTCAACAATATAAGAGTGAGAGAAATAGGGTAAAAACCTTCAAAACCCAGCTTTCCAATTTCTTTAAGAGTATTATGAAACCCTGCTTCCACTTTTGTGGAAATTGCCCAGAACTGGTAATATCATTGAAAAGGATAGACTGGGGTGCTGAAAGGAAACAACTGAAATTATTAACAAGGGGAAAAAGTATAGCCTGTCCAGAGGGCAGACACTTGTTTTTCTTAGTCTCCCAATTCCTCTTTTGATCTCCAAAGTAAACAAAGTATTATCAAATATTGTCAGTACTAAAGTATGTGTCAATCACAAAAAAAAAAAAGATAAGAAAACAAAATTGAGAAGATAACTGCTTCCCTTCTTCAGCAATATTAGACAAGTTAGATTTTGGGCAAGTTGCTGACCTTTTTTGATTTGGGTTTATTGTTTTTAATTCATTATTGTTTTTATTTTACCTCTCATTTTCTTCTGTGTTGTTAGCTCTTTAACTTTTCCGAGTTAGATTTTTGTCTTGTTTTGATTTCCACATGGTTTGCTTTTGTCTTTTATTATATGTTTTTTCTGGTCTAAATGGTTTGCATTTTTGCTCATAGAATTTGCACTTGATTTTTTGAGAATTTCTGCAAAATCTCTGAAGAAGGGAAGCAGTTGTCTTCTCAAAATATCCATTGTGTTGCATCCAGTATTTTTGTTGGCGTTATAAATCCCCATCCTTGCTTTTATTCTCTTGTTTTTTTGTTATGGCAGACTGATGTGATGTATAAAATGATCTAAGGTTGTTAATTGTTAAGTATGTGAATTTCACTGCTTTTAATCAGTGTCCGTTGAATTGGCCTATATGACCTGGAAAGAATTGATTTATAATTGTTGGTATGATGTTAACCACTTTTCTTAACCCATGTCTTGTGCCAAAAACAAGGAGTTAGGTGTCACTCTAGGGCTCATTAATGTGCTTTGAATTGGATTTGCAAGTGAAGTAATTATTTTATTTAGATAGAGCATAAAAAAGGCATTTAGTAGCAGGCCCATCTTGCCCCTACCTCAGTTATGGAATCTTAAATATATATATTTACCTTTTCCCATGTTGTTTTTCATCTTGTGGTGTGTTGTTTGTTTTTTGTTAATAGGTAATTGTATTCTAGACCTGTAAAAAATATAAGGCCTGTGTCATTGCAATAGAATTGAGTTAGATAAATTACTATTTACAAATATAAATAAAAATGGAAGGAAATAAGATAATCATATTAATACAAACATATCACATATTAAGTAAGAATTTCATTGTTTTAATTTTTTTTTTTTTTTTTAGTTTTGTATATGTCCTAGGACTATTTCTGGGACCACAAGGAGTGCATTGGGGTATGTCATTACAAATGGGAATGTGATATTTTGAAAAATCATAAAATAAGGAATCTAATAGACTACTTATATTATATTAGCATGTTTCCTTCTGTGAAGCTGCTAATATCCATTTTTAACACTTACTTTTCTAAACCAAAGACTTTAATAAACAAAAGAGTTAAACCATTTGATTAGTCATCCAACACTTGTTTGACATATTAATTTAAACAAATAGATGAAAATTTAAAAGGCAGTGTGATCAAAGAAATTATTTTTCATAGATAAAGTAATGTACTAGGTACCAGGCAGTAAAAACATATTTTTTACTTTAAATAAAAGCTGGATAACTTTTAGTCCATTAAAATTCAACAAGTATAATAGCCTATATATCATTTCAAAATTCAAAAATTTAATATTGAAATCCCTAATGTAAATTTCAGTGGCCTGAAAGTAGATGTCAATAGCTTGCCAGAAGTCCAGACTCCTAAAACTTGCATTTCTGTTTTTGTTTAATAGTAGTGTTTGCCATTAATTTTGTTGACAATAATGTATGTTCAGTTCCAGTTTGAAGGAGATAGTGTAATAACAAAAGAGTGCACTTTCTAGATATAATGATTTTTGCCATGAGAGTTGCACCCCACCTCTCAAATGGGGCCAGATAAAGCCCTAGATTATACATAAAAATTCTGAAGAAAACACTGTAATAACAAAACTCTTACTTCATGAAATGCAGAAA
>JAQQPU010025570.1:0-11959 GCA_029168905.1 Artemia sp. Kazakhstan ARC1039 | reverse complement strand
GAGGAGGGGACAGCCCCTTTCATATACGGAATAATTTCTGTTCGTTTTAAGTTTTAATGTCGCTCCTTACTTTCAGTTTAAAAAACTTGTTTTTTTCATTTAATTTACTGTTAAAGACGAAGTGAGAACTAAACAGGGAAACTTTTCTGTTGGGCTACTTTATTCCCCTAATTGTCGAACAAGGAGGATTAAGGTGGGCACATAAGATGTATTTTCTTTGAGAAACTTACGATCTTGCAAGAGCTAACAGCTGTAACTTGTACTAAAATGACAAAATACTTATATCATTGGATTCACTAGTTCCAGATCTACCCATTCACACCAAGCTAGAAAACTAACATTACACAGACATTTTGTTAGATATTGAAAATTGGAGAATTTTCCTTTTTCGACATTTTTTTCCTAGACAAGATTTTGTTCGATGGGGGCGGGGGGATAATATATTTTTTTTGAACGTGTTAAAAATTAGTTCAAAAGCATTTTGCTACTTTTTAACGGATTGGACAATTTTTTTTTTTTGTGGGGGGGGGGAGTTAAATTCTTTACCTCTCCCCTTGGATAAAAAAAAATGTATACAATTTGTTTTGAATATGATATAAGCTTTTAATAGATCTCTTCCTTTTTTGTTGCACTAGTTTTATTTTGGATGGTAGTTGAGAATGAAGTGCTATTCAAGGAAGCAAATAATTTCATTTTTTTCTCAGTCCAATCAGTGACAGATCCAGAGGGGGGCGAGGGGGCGCGCGCCCCCTAACGTAGTCTAAAGTAGTGTAATTTACTTAACTAACGCAAGTTTGCGTTAATTAAACTTGCTCCTAATGCAAGATTATCAGATCAACCTATTTGCCCCCCCCTCCTAAAAAAAAAATCCTGGATCCGCCCCTGAGCCCAATCTCATTTCTTTAAAAAAGTGCTTTATAAATTATTTGTATTACTAAAATATTATTTCATCATTGCATTTTGAAGCAAAATGGCGTTGTAAACAAAACTCGAAGGGTTACTAAGGGACTCAAAATTTGAAGGGGGTCAATAACAGTACCACATTGTAACATCTTCACAAGCTTTTATTGTAAGCATGCACCTCTCGCAAGAAAAATTCTAGGATACGGTCATTAAAATAATAATTGTAAGATTACTAACGAATACAATTACAAAGGCAAAGGAAAAATTCATTCAGCCTGATTATTCATTTGGAAAATAGCTTTGGCAAGTCATTAAGGAAATAAAATGATATGTGCATCTTTCACAACTTTAAGGTAACTTAATACTCTTGATAAAATGTGATTTTTGTAGCTAGATTATCTAGAATGCATCGGATATGTTATTTACACACCAAGCTCCTAATTGAAGAAGGGAAAGGTTTATGACGGGATTTTTGCCAAATTAATATATGTATTTATACAAATTAAATGAGAACTGTGGAGTAATGTACTGTCCTTAAATGTGAGAAATGTGCTGTCCTGGTGGCATCCCTCCTTCCTAAAAAAATAAAATTGTTGCCAAAAATATAGTCACCACCTGGTCGCATTCAGCCTTCCAATTAAAAGGATTTTAAATTTTACTTATTTTTCTCAAAAGTTTCTTAACTGAAAGTAAGGAGCAACATTAAAACTTAAAACAAACAAAAATTATTCCGTATATAAAAGGGGCTGTCCCCTCCTCAACGCCCCGCTCTTTACGCTAAAGTTAGACTCTTTCTTACAACTTTATTTTTTAAAACAATAGAAAACTTTAGCGTAAAAAGCAAGGCGTTGAGGAGGGGAGAGCCCCTTTCATATACGGAATAATTTCTGTTCGTTTTAAGTTTTAATGTCGCTCCTTACTTTCAGTTAAAAAAACTTGTTTTTTATTTAATTTTTGAAAATTTTTGAATTAATACAGGTTTTGATTTTGGCTCACCTTACATGAATAATTAAAACAAAATTTGCATATTAATTGTACTTTTATGTGGCTAAATGGCTTTCTCGAAAGTTGTTTAATTTTATTTACCAACGTTTTTATTAATAATAAATACAAGTAACTTATGAATTAACTTATGTAACGAACTTCTATATTCAAATATTTTTAATACGTATATTAGGGAGTTCGCCCCCTAGTCAATACCTCGCTCTTCCCGCTAAATTTCGAATTTTGTTCCAATTCTTTAAAAATGACCCCTTAATCACAAAAGCCGTTAATTATAATAAATAGCTCTTATGAAAGTACTAAAAAATCTTTAGCTTTAAGAGTGAGGTCTTGACTAGGGGGCGAACCCAATCATATAAGTAATAATTTCTGTTCGTTTTAAGTTTGGATTTTGCTCCTTACTTTCAGTTGAAAAACTTGTTTTTTTTTATTTAATTTCTGATCGTGTTTTTAAATAATGCTGAGAAATCCGGCACCCCCTTTATAGCAATGTCTCTTTCCCTATGAAAACTTTCTGCGTGGAAAGATCCTCCCATATAACCCCTGAACCACCCCCCACCCTCACTAACAGAAAAAATAACCCGTGAAAACGTCTGTATACTTCCCATACTATATGTAAACATTGGGTAAAATTCATAACTTTCAGCCCTCCCCAGGGGACTTTGGGGGATTAAGTCATCCTAAGAGACATATTTATTATATTTCCGACCATGCTGAACAAATTTGCTATCTCAAAATTTTGATCGGGTGACTTTGGGAATAAAATGAGCGTGGGAGGGGGTATCGTTGCCCTCCATTTTTTTGGTAACTTAAAAGAGGCACTAAAACTTTTAATTTTCGTTCGAATAAGCCCTCCTACGATATTCTAGGAGCACTGGGTCGATACGATCACCCTTGGGAAAAAAAACAAATAAACACGCATTCGTGATCTTTCTTCTTGCAAAAAAATACAGAATTCCACATTTTTGCAGATTGGAACTTGAAACCTCAAGTAGCGTTCTCTTATACGCTGAATCTGATGGTGTGATTTTCATTAAATTTCTTTGACTTTTATAGGGTGTTTCCTCCTTTTTTCGTAAATAAGACAAATTTTCTCAGGCGCGTAACTTTCGATGGGTTATATATTTGAATTTAGCATAAAAATCTGATCCTTTTGATCCGTCTATTGGTATCAAAATTCTGTGCTTTAGAGTTTCGGTTACTATTGAGCCGGGTCGCTCCTTACTTACAGTTTGTTACCGCGAACTGTTTGACTCCGCTTCTCCTCTAATAAAAAAAAAAAAATGATTTCTGATTACTTGTACGACATACAAATGCTAAAGTTCTGTTATGATTTTGATTTATAGGTGAAGTGTGAACATAAATAATCAGGTATGAGGATGAATACAACCGTCATTTAGGGTTCCCTCGATGATTGTTGGAAGATGATGTAAGCGTTAATTTTGTTAACAATTTTTTTTGTTTCTCTCTCTATTAATTATATAGCATAATATTTAAATTCATTTTATTAGATAGAAATTTTAACCTCTTTTGAGGTAACTACTAAGAAAATTTACTGTTTTTGGCTCGTACTACAAAAAACTGAGACATGTTTTGCTTTTAGCTTAACTGCTTTTACTAAATTCCAAAATTCTTTACAGAATCAAACGTTGTTTTTGGCTGGTATTAAATAAAAAACAAGTTTTTTCAACTTAAATTAAGGAGCAATATTAAAACCCAAACGAAACAGAAATTATTAGGGATATGAAGTGGTTGTCCTCCTTCTCAATACCTTGCTCTTTGCGCTAAAGTTTGATTGTTGGTCCCAATTTCTTAAGAACGACTCCTGAAACACAAGGACCCTTAAAATAGAATACGAAACTTTTTCAAAGGCGCTAAAAACTTTAGCGTGAACAGCAAGACATTGAAGAGGAGGATAACCCCTTCACATCTGGAATAATTTCTTTTCTTTTTTTAGTTTTAATGTTGCTCCTTACTTTCAGTTGAAAAAACTTGTATTTTGTTTAATACCAGAAAAAAACAGTGATTGATTCCGTGAAGAATATTGAAATTTGGTAGCCACTACCTGGTAGCAGCTCATTCATCAGCAACTGGCTGAGAAAAAAGCTGGTCTCATATTAAGGGTCAAGTTTGATTATTTATTTTATCTATTTAATTATTATTTGTTTATTTTAAAGGCCAAAGAGCAAAGTAATAACAGAAATGAACATGTCAAGTTTGTAGACCAATCGATTACAAATAAGTACTGGGGGAACGGTATCGAAACTTAAGATTTAAGCTATATTTCTAGTACTCTCCATGCATGGTCTTTTTGGTCAACTATTAAACATCTTTTTTGTATTTCTCTGATTATCCCCAACCCCCAAAAAAACTTCCCCCGAAAGACGTTCATGCACAAACGGCCCACCGCTTTTTCCGGTAATAAAACATTCATGTTATTTCTTTCTCTAGTAAATGATAAAAAACAAGTTTGTCCATCTGAAAGTTATGAGCAACAATAAAACTTAAAACAAACAGAAATCATTTTATATATGAGCGGAGTTTCCCCCTCCTCAGTCCCTCGCTATTCACGATAACATTTTTTAGTGCTTTGAAAAAAAAGCTTCTTATTCTAATTCAACAGCCCTTGTGTTTCAGGAGTCGTTCCTACGGAATTAGGACAAAATTTAAACTTTAGCATAAAGAGTGAGATTATTGAGCAGGGCGAAAACCCTTCTCATACACGGAATGATTTCTGTTCACTACAAGTTTTAATATTGCTCCTTACTTTCAGTTGAAAAATTTGTTTTCTTATATAGTTTCTGAAAGTTTTTCAAATAATACCAGCTCCCCCTCTATTGAAATTTACTCCCCCACTGAAAATTCCTCCAGCATAAAATACACCCCTCTCCCCCCAAAAAAAATCCTCGGGCAAATCCATCCTACCTGAGAATTCTACCCGATAAATTCTTGCGGCCGATTTTGCCTGGAAAATTCTCCTTAACTAACTTTCATTTGAAAAACGCTTTAATTTCCGATCGTTTTCTCAAGTCATACTGAAAATCATCCTTCCTTGAATTTTTTTCCCGGGCCCCCCCCCCCCCCCCTCACTAGTCAAAAGCTGTTTTCGCGGAGAATTTTCCCATTGAGAATATCTCGTGCAGAAAATCTATCCTCCCCCAAGGAAAAATCCTCCAGACAATTTTGACCCCGCTAAAATTTCTCCTGGTCAATTTCCCCGGATTATTTATACATGTAAAATTTAGTCGGCAAAGAGAACATAGGATAAATAAAAAGAAATTTATATAGGAATGTTAAAGTAATTGTAAAATTTCCGCGGGAAAGTGCACCCTCAGAAACTTCCTCCCCTTAGAGAATTTTCCCTGTGGAAAATTCTCCTGAAAAAATTACCCCCCCCCCCTGTGAATTTCATAGCTTACAGCCGTTAGGGAGGGCATGTTATTCCCAAAAGCACGTGAATCTTTAAACAATGCTGAACAAAATGGCTATCTCAAAATTATGATCGGACTGACTGCAAATCGTTGGTGGACTAGAAATCGTTCTGTGATATTGGACTGTACGGTGCTCTTTTGATTAATTATCTGGGGGACGCAATCGACAACCAGTCCTTTTTGCTGGAGCTAGTATACTGTTAGACGGTATCTGTCATGTAAAAAAAAGTGATAGCAATGGAAAGCCTTTAGGGAGTATCAAAGCTATTTGAAAAAAAGCTTCAATCCTTTGTAGATCAGATATCTTGATCATAATCATAGAAATCAAGAAAATGAACAAATGGCACAATTAGTTAAATGCAGCTGTGATTTTTTCAACGAAATCACAGGGTTTCCTTATACATCAGTTATAAAGAGTTAAAAAAAAACAACACTGGTTAAAGCAGCCTTTCTCGGTGACTAATTAGTTATACAGTTGCTTCTTATGGTAAAATAATATAAAAAGCAATTTTTTCCAGGTTATAAGACATGAAAGAAACGGTCATTATGTGAAGTATTAATTAAAACCGGTCGGTAGAAATAACCAAAATTTAGCAAAAGTTACTGCCCTACGCTAAAAAGTTTGTTGGTTGACACCCAGCATAAATCTGGCATGTCGCCAACACAGTACCTAATGTGGTAATGATTTCCATGTCTCCCATTGCTCTCCAGTCGAATGACAATGCTCTTTACCCATAACGGCATCACCGTCATCGGCAATACCTGCATTCCTTGGTCTCTATGTAGAACACTTCCTGAGGAACAATGCTCTAAACTATTTCGGAAGACATAAATAATCGAAAAACACATCTCTTCTAGGACTGAACAGACGAAAGCAGTTGAATCTTAAATTTAGTGATTGTTTTGCTCATATAGAGATCTTTTCTCAGGGTTTTAGTGACTTAATTCTTGACATGGTGGCAACCCTGATCTGATCAATGTGAGAAAAGAAATCATAGGCATTGCAATAGTGCTTCCTGAGAAAAAAGCGATAGGGCTTAAATATATTACATATTTTTTTTTTTTTTGACCAGGACGCTTTGTATGCAATTAGAGGTCACAGAAGTTTTGAAGGGGGCTTATTCGATTGTAAATAGAAAGTTCTAGTGCCCTTTCTAAGAGCCAACAGCTATTTGAAAACAACCAATCCCCCTCGGACCTCCTTTCCAGCTGCTCAGCCCCCCTTAGATCTCCGAAAGAGCTACGAAAGAGAGCTCAGAAATCCAATGAAAATTTAAATAGCAAATTTGTTCGAAATTGTCAAAAGGTCCGATAATTACTCTTCCTGGACAACATTTGTCCTCACAGCCTTTAGGGTATGGGTTAAAAAATGTACAAGTTGCTGATTATTTGTATGAAGGTTTTATTACTGGGAAAGGGAGGGGACATGTTTAAAGATGATATCCAAAAAGGCCAAAAGTATTACAGTGAAACTCAGGGATTGTTAAGGAGGATATTGAACTAAATCTAAAGACACTATGTACGAACAGGTTGTCTAAAGGGCCTATTTGATCTACCTCGAGAATGGCAAGAGGTGTTAAGATGAAACTTTTAGGGAATGTTGAAGGGAATGTTGGACTAAATCAAAAGACACCATGTCCATCCAGGTTTTCGAGAGGGTGTTTCTGAACATTTCAAGAAGAGCTAAGGTATTAAGTCAAAATTTTAGCGTGTGTTAATGGGACGTTGAAATAAACCAAAAGACACCAGACCTAACCAGGTTGTCAAGGTATGTTGAAACTTTCAAGACATGTTGAGGAAGCTGTTGAGCTAAATCAAAAGGCATTACGTGGATCCAAATTATCAAAAGGTTGTATGTGAAATATCTTTCAAACTGCTAAGGTAAAAAAATCGAAACTTTTCTTCAATTTAGTGCGGATGTTGAATGGACCAAGAGAGACTATGTGCTCCCAGTTGTCAATTGGGCGTGTTTGCAAGATCTCAAAAACAACAAGGGTGTCAAGCTGAAACTCTCAAGGATGTTGAATAAGATCGAAAGAAATACTTTGTGTCCAGATTATCAAAATGGTATATAAATTTATCGAAGCCCAATTCATAATAAACTTATTAATTCCGATCCTCCGTGTAATTCATTTTTTCAAAAACACATATTTAGCAACTGATATTTGATAGTACCATACATGTTCAGTATTTAGTAATCCAAAAAAGATGGCGTAAAGAAACCCCATGTTTGAGCAGCTATTCGATATGCCATCAAGGAGGCACACTTGTGCCTCTATAAAGAGGCGACCCACCACAATGTTAAGCGATTTCCGGTCCTAGCGGTCGCAGAGAGACAACGGTGATCGCATTTTGTAGCCCAAGCTCCAACGAAGAAACGTACAAAATTTCACCCCCCTCCGACTTTATCTTCATGGGTAAAAGTGGGCCGGAAGTTTCGACCCTCCGACCACAGCCCCCCTTTAACGTTGTTCCATTGGGCTGAAATTTAGAGGTTAAGCTTTCCTAGGGTCCAGGAGCTTATTCTCGAAATTTCAGCTTAATCCGATCACTCCTTCCCTGTTTTCCAAAAACCAAATATAGCCACTTAAAGTTCATTTCTCTTCTTTTTTTTTTTATCACCCACGCCTACAGGCCACAGTTGGCAACGGATCCGGGTGAATGAGGACTCATTCGAAGTGGAATTCGACCTGTTAGGGCTTTTTGATATTTTCAGACCGAAAAAATTATCCCCCGAATTTACATTTACGAAAAACCTCGTTTTCCTATAAAAGCCCATGTTAATTTTTCCCACCACAGCCCCCTTTTAACGTTTTCTGATCGGACTGAAATCTAGAGGATAAGCTTTCCTCGGGCCTGGGAGCTTATCCTTAAAATTTCAGCTCAATCCGATCACTCCTTCCCTGTTTTCCAAAAACCAAATATCATTTACGCTAAAGTTTGACTTTCTCACAACTCTTTTTTTTAAACAATAAAAACTTTAGCGTAAAGAGCGAGGCGTTGAGGAGGTTATCAAAATGGTATATAAATCTATCGAAGCCCAATTCATAATAAACTTATTAATTCCGATCATCCGTAGCCTATAATTCATTTTTTTAAAAACATATTTCGCAACTGATGTTTGATAGTACCATACTTGGTCAGTATTTAGTAGTCCAAAAAGGACGGCGTAAAGAAACCCCATGTATGAACAGCTATTCGATTTGCCATTAATTGGAAAGGTCCTCTTTTATTTTAGTGTTGCTTTTTAAGGTTTTTCCTGTTTTATTTTGTTTTAGAGACTTTTATCTGTATTTTTTTTATTCATTTCTAAAAAAAAAGGGTGGACCCTATTTTTGCACTGAAGACGGTCATGAAACGAAATATTTTTATACTTATTTCAATTTTTATATTTATTTCACAGTGAATAAATCTTATTTATTTCACTGGCTGAAATTGATATAAGTTTTTCCTTGGTTACAAGTTTCTATTACTTTGTCATGCTTAGCCAGTTTGGTTTCAGAAAGTATTTACAAACCGTATGAAAATTTGGACTTTAATCACTTCTTTTGAGTAATACTGGTTATTAAGGTGATGCTCTTTCCTTTTTGTTGCTATTGTTGATGTTTTGACAAATAAAACTACGCCGTTCAAAACACATATCGTTTTCGATAAATTGTAACCGAAATTCGAGCTGTTTAGAGGTTTCTACAAAGTGAAAAGGGGACATGTGGCACAACTCTTTTTTAACTTATTTTTAAACCTTGAGATCTTTCTATTTTTAGCCTAGAAATACTAATTTTTCTTTGGGTTGTTGTTTATGTTATGACAAAAAACAAATCGCTGCTCGAAAACGTTTTCAGTAAAGCGCAAATGACGCTATGGCCTTTAGAAGCCCTAGGGGTCTGTAGTCCAGCTTCATTTGTGATAATTTCCATTAGTTTTAAGCTTGCCTTGATTATCCATTATAATTTTTGTCCATTTTGGGCCTTATTTATTTATTGATATTGGTTTCTGTTTGTTTTGAAGTCGAATTCTTATTTGACTTTATTTCTGTTCGTTGCTTGATATAGTTTTCTACTTCTCTTTGAAATACCTCTTATGGGAAAGAGTTTTTTTTTTTTAATTAATCTCTGGAAAGACCTGCAGTTTACTTTCTGTGCAAGCTCAGGTGAGATAGTTCTCACGAACTTGTATAAATTTACCTCAGTTAATACTCGTTCGGAGATGGATACATGACTTAAATTTCTAGAAGTTCTAGCTGTTAAAAGAAGATTTGTTTTATCTTTGGTTCCACAACTTTTATTCTGATTGTAAGCTAGGTCGAAGTAACACTTGAGAGAATCTGTTAGTTTTATGTCGGGAAAACTTATTTTCAAATAGGCTAATTATTATTTCTATTATGTTATATCTACCAGGGTTTAAAGTATTTCAAGCAAAAACTTAACAGAAATGTTCAAACTAATTTAAAGCATGACAGCATCAACATTAGCGACATTAATGGCATCAACATGGCAAACAGTCCAAGTTATTGAACTGGATGGAACCAGTTGTGACATACTAGATACAACAGTTTATTTGTCATAATGTTCAAAGGTAAATAAATAATTGCCAAAATCACTCTCTCCCTTAAGCGTTGTCATATGTTTTTGTTAAAACTTTTTCTTTAGTTTAACAGTATGTTAGGAACTGTGTTGATTAAAACAAAACATATTGATGATCAAAGTAAGACCAATCTTAATTGTTTTAGCAGTCTTAATTGGTGCCTTAGCTTGTCTGAACCAGAGAATAGTGGTAAAATCTTTTGTTTTTGGGCAATAATGTGAATAATTTATTTACTTATATGTTATTACCACAACGAGAAAGCTTTCGCTTCTCGTGCAAAAGTATAAATAATAAAGCAAGGTGAGTCTCTAACACAGTCAAATACTTATACAACAAACCCAAATCCACACATCTTGCTTCAGAACTAAACATGGTATCCTCAGATTCGTATTCGTAAGAATCACCACTTGACATTGAGCTCTTGAATTTCTGCAAAAGCTTTCAGAACATGTCGAAAACCGTTCCAGCGGGTACAAGCTCTTGACATGCAATTGTTCGAACCGATTTTTCAACTCCCTTTTGGGGGATATAATTTGTCACGGTATTACCAATCATCTCTGTAATCAGAAATCGGAAGAGCATGTTTATTTCTTATAGCCTGGGTGCGCAGGATCATAGAACCTGGGGTAGCCTTGAACCAAAGTTATAAGATCGTGTAGTTTTTGATAATCCATACTCATGGTTTTATTCATTTGAAAACCTTGCAAAGATTCCGTCCTGATTTGGTCAAAGCGTTGCGGAAAGCTAGAGATTTTTTCTAGCACGAAAACGGACGGAATTTCTGCACTTGCTAAATCTGCATGAATTTTGGCAATGTGTAAACGAACCATTAGTGGATACCACACGCTAGGGCAATACTGAACAATGGGCCTCACTAATGATTTACATGAAAAGCTGTGCAAACTTACGAAAGATGAGCTTACAATGTGGTGACAAGATTTTGCACTTTTTGATATAAGAGCTGCATGTTTGCCAATTTTTAGCCCATTGTAAAAGTAGACACCAATGTTTCTCTTTTTTTATGCAGCACCATTTGACCATTGCTAAATGACACGTTCGGAATGACTCAGAAGTAGAGATGGCTTTGGTCTGTTCTGACCATCTTATATCCACTATTAAAAGAAAAATAAAAAAAGGAGGGCTTGGTCTCTTCTAATGGTCTTTTATATGAAAAAATTACTTCCGGAAAAATCCCTCCTCTCCACGAACTTATTCTGTACACAATTCAATCCTATTGAAAATTTACCCTGGACAATTGCCCTTAACATCACTACGCATAAAACTGAGTCAGCAAAGAGAAAGCAAGAGATAAGAAAAATTTCGCATAGGAATTCTGGTAAATTCCCCCAGTTTGAAATTTCCCTTGAAAATTTTACCCCCTGGAAACTTCCCTCCCCATGAAAAATTATTCCCCTAGAAAAATCACACCAGCAGAAAAATCACCCCCTCACCTGCTCGAAAAATGTATGCACATTTCCCAATAACAAATACTATACGTAAACAATGGTCAAATTTTTTAACTTAAAGACCTTATCCCAGGGTCTGTGGGGGGTCATGATGTCTCTAAAGGCATAGTTATTTGGCCGTTTAACTATGCTGAACAAAATGACTATTTCAACATTTTGATCAAACGAATTTGAGATTAAAGGAGCGTGGGAGAGGGCCTAGTTGCCCTCCATTCTTTTTGGTCACATAAAAAAAGCACTACAACTTTTAATTTCAGCTGGAGTGGTTCCTCTCTCGATATTCTAGGACTACCGGGTCGATATAATCACCCCTGGAAAAAAATAATAATAATAATAATAATAAACACGCATCCGTGATTTTTCTTCTGGCAAAAAATACAGAATTCCACCTTTTTGCAGATTGGAGCTTGAAACATCTACAGCGTGGATTCTCTGATACGCTGAATCTGATGGTATGATTTGCATTAAGATTCTATGACTTGTAGAGGGCGTTTCTCCTTTTTTTAAATCAGGAAGGTTTTTTCAGGCTCGTAGCCTATGATGGGTGAGAATAAACTTAATGAAACTTATATA